>KB296055.1:139327-189950 GCA_000328365.1 Capitella teleta | reverse complement strand
AGTAAAGCTCGTTACAACGACCTGTTTGGTTTCAGGCAAATCGGTCGTTGTAACGAATTTGTCAGTGTAATGAATTTGGCCCATAACGCACCGACTGACCGTCATGATGGTCACTCCATAATGCCTATTGGTTTACTGTATGTAGTGTTACCTAGCATGCATACTGGATTTGAAGGATAGTTTAGGCCTTACATATTTATTTCCTGAAGAAATCAAACATTATTCTTTCATAAGCAAAAGCTGTGAATTCACACCTCGAGCGCTCGCTCTGTCGCCGGAGTTTATTGAATATTCATAGAGTATTTTTCGATCATCGGCAACGATCAAAGGACTTTTTATCTTCGTAATCAAAACAAACAATAACGCTTTGAAAGCCGACAAAGGCGACCGCTATCTATCCGTTGCTTTAATTGAGCGGGAGATGTGCATTTCACTCTCTGTGTTCAGCGTCGGCGTTCACAGCTTTAATCCTTTCATCTGAGCTGTTTACCAACAAACCATTGAATTGAATCTTTGATATTTTTACCAAGGCTTAGGCAAACATTGCAACAATAACATGCCAACAACATCAGAACTTTAATTTATGTGAGTCGTCCATCGTGGGTCAGTGAACATCGGGGACAGTCGCGTGTCATTGAACATGAGCGACCTCAAGGAGACGGCCTGTCGTTGTAATGAGGTAAATTTCAATGTTAAAGGCACATTTGTTTGGCGTTTTGCCTGTCAGTGTCGGAACAGTGAATTTTGTCAGTGTATCGGGCTTTTAACATTGTGGCAGATCGGTTTCAACCAACAAGCTGTTGATAAGTGAATTTGTCAGTGTAATGAGTGTCGTTGTAACGAGCTTTTACTGTATCACATATTTAAAAGGTTTTCATGCTCCCAATAAAGAAGTGCAATGAGAAGAGTTTGAGGATGTTTCAAAGCAATGCTCCCTACACAGAGGTAATATAATAAATATCTGACCTTCGATTTGAGGAAGAGGGCGATGAACTCAATTGGATCTCTGGGCGTTCTCACGCAAACCTCAACAACAGCGTCAACCAGGAGAGAGCAAAGGGAAGACTTCAAATAATCAGCATTGCTCATCACCTGCAAAAGAGATTCACAAATTATATTTACAAATCACAAACATTATGCCAGGAACCTCAACCCAGGAAGCATTGAATCGCAGTCAGGCCGTCTAGATGACTGAGCTATATACTCCACACAATGAGAAATATTCATACATAATCCATTTGATTTGCAATGAATGCATATTATTTTGTTTAAGCAGATTAATAGCTGAGTTAACTCTTAATTATAATATCTTTATTTAACTTCATTCATCCTTCATACATTATAAATCACTGCCTGTTAGGGAGCACTCACTCTTGTGCAACCAGGTACCACATATTTTGACACTATGTAATGTTTCGATAATGTGTGGGTTTTTGTGTGTGTTGTTTTTAATGAATTTTATATGTATGCAAAAGGTTTGATAAAAAAAAGAAAAAAGAAAAAAAGATCCTCCCGTGGTGGACATGATTGGGGTTACCGGGGTCAGAACCCGAGTTGAATTCTATGTTTAAATTGTATTTGATGAGAAGAGAAAAGAACAGAGAAATCAACACGGTTACACGATCACAAATGAACAGAGCCAAAAGGTATAGAGAAATATCACCTCGAGCAAATTGAAATTGAAATTGTATTAAATGGATTAAATGTTAATGGATTAAATGTCCTAATCCAACTCAATAATCCAAAATAGAGAAAGGCATTTCATTCAACCAAAGCCTAATGTTAATCTATCAAACAACAAATTTCCTTCCAAAGGTGACAAACTGTCATTCCGTGATCTCCATATTGAATTAAAATTGATTTTTCAATGGCAACAGCGCATATTATCGCCCCAGACAGAACCTGAACGATTCAATCTAGTTAATCAAAAGTGAAAAGACGATTCACTCCGGATATTCTGCTGCTAAATATAACTTATAAGTGAGACAACGCAAAGTAAAATCATACACAATAAATAATTGCATATAAATCTTGAAAACACGAAAGACGAGTTATCACAGGGAGAACTTTGTTTACCTCGTTGTCGGGGAGGTTAAAACATCCAACTGTTGTTAACTGTAGAGATAAAAAAACGTTATGATTATCATTTATGCCGAACGATATGATCTTTTAACAGGAACCAAAGACACTCTGTCTCTGTCTCAAGTATGTAGAATCTTTGCTCTAACCGTAACCATTAGTTTTGATTAATTCCAAAGGTGCACAGCCAAATTTGACCAGTATTTGATTTTAATGAATACTTAAATACAAAATTATTATAATATAAATGTATACCGGGTGATTCAAAAATATATTTGCAAGTAAGCCCTAAAATATGAATATTTCAACCTTGCATAATGTGCTACAAAAATGCTGTTTTCTCGGAGACTGTACCAGGCCATCGTGAAAGTAAAGAACACGGGCTATTTCATGTTTATTACGCTTTTCGAGATTAATATATTATTATGTAAATATAATTTTATTTTATTTCATCTCTGGAGCGATTTTGATGCCATTTAAGTTTTTTTGATATAGCTCATTCATATGAGCAAGTAACATGCAAATTTGGCCATAGTATTCCCAAATACGGCCATGTATGATCGAAAAGTATCAACGCATCCCAAAATGACATTTCTGGCTATAACTTTAATCCAACCAAGGGGAATTTACAGCTCAAAATGAAATCGCATTTTTATGTTATTTAAAAGACTATAATGAGACCAAAAGCAGTAGTAAAAGACAATGACAACAATTCACATTGCTAGGTCCTTCAGGATTATGGTTCAAACGTTCTTCCTTTCACACTTAAGATGAATGAGTTTCCTATCACTATACAGAACAAAAAACTCAATAAGTTTGACAAGGTCGTCCCCATTTATTTCCACCATCCTTGCAGACGTTTACATAAAGTGGGTGTGTGGCCTGGTTGTGGTGAAGCGAGGGTGGTGCAGTCTCCTGTTCACTCTGTGGGGAAGAGGGAACTTGATCTCAGAGTCGTGGAACTGCTTCACGCCAGCTCGGCGGCACTTTCCAGCAGCAATGGGGGCCACTCGCATGATCTGGATGGAGTGAGCCCTGGCTCTGTGGCGGGCACCCATGTCACGGTCTGAGGGATGAACCGAGTTAAGCAAAGATCAGAGTGAGGTCAGAGGCACTTACAGCACTGGGTGACAGCAGCCTCAGTGGTGAGGTCTCTGTACTCCTTGTACATGTTGTGGGTGCCGCTACGGGAATCGTAACGCAGCCACACGCCGAAGTTCTTGATGGTCAGAGGACGCTTCTCATACACCTGAAGAGAACAATTATTAGAAGTTGTCATCAGAAGTATGAGGCTGTATGCGTATCCATACTTTGTCCAACGGCATTGATTGCCATGGAACTAGGGATCGGACTGCATCTCCCACAATTTATCTCAGCACTTCCCAATAATAGCACAGGCAACCGTAAAACCTATGCTATTTGTTGGGAGACTAACACCGTCACCATGTGCTTCAATTATTTTGTACTTTCTTGAGAGGCTTGAGAAAACATAAACAAGATACAAACTTGAAAGGAGGGGCACATTAAATGCATCAACTGCCTTTCAAAATTTGTGACTTAATACTGATTTTGATGTTCAATAACTTGAGACTAGTTAAAGACTTGCAATTCACAACTGTATGCTTTGGCTTCCATTCAATATAAGATATTCAGAGTAATTCTGTCCCTCCAAGTATTCAACTCCTGGCACATTAAAAAGGCGCGAGAAGAGCGACAAGGAAATGTTTCATTTCAGCACTGTGAAAGTGAGTATGCTATCGCATTAAATGGCAATGCAACCCTGGAGTTTGAAAAGTGCTTAACACTTTAAGCAAAGTAAGGCCAAAAGGCATTAATTTAATCTGGCTCGCAACGCTGGGGTTTAGGCACATGACTTGTGCCTTCGATCGACCACCACGGACAGGTTGGATTGGATAAATTTATCAAACGACTCAGGAGAACGGAACTTGAACACAAAATAATGAAAGCGAAGGACTCACTCTCTGGCAGCAGACAATCTCTCCACCAGTCTTCTTCATCTTACGCAGCTGAGTGACGTGGTACCAGAAACGAGACTTAGCCACAATGTAATCAGGAGCAAAGATGTGCATCTGGTACATAGCAGGCCTGGGGTTCTTGGGCGAGGGCATCATGCGCCCAATCACCTTGAATTCTCTCAACTGAAAGCAAACGAAAAAAGATTAAAAAAACAAATTGAAATTGATGAAAACATCGTATAAAAGCTTTGTCCCTCCAAGTATTCAACTCCTAGCACATTAATATGGCGCGAGAAGAGCGACAAGGAAATATTTAATTTCAGCACCGTGAGAGGGAGTTCTCTATCACATTAAAGGTAATGAAACTCTGGAGTTTGAGAAGTGCTATAATGCGAAGTTTCATCATCAATAAACTCAAGAGAAGCAATTACGCGACAATCCACCAGCCTAGAGGTCCAGAGACTTATCAGGAAGTAAAGCGTAGTGATGCATTCTTCACAATTGTTGGCATTACCACATTACAACGCTCAGTTGATTATATACCATTCCTGAGCAGGAAAACCTAGTGAAACATTTGTCGACTTTGTCTCTCCAAGTATTCAACTCCTGGCACATTAAAAAGGCGCGAGAAGAGCGACAAGGAAATGTTTAATTTCAGCACCGTGAAAGTGAGTTCGCGATCGCATTAAATGGGGATGCAACCCTGGAGTTTGATCAGTGCTTTCATGTTGCAGAGTTCTATCAGGAACATGATTGGGTTTTACAGCCAACCCTCTGGAATAATTTGGATGCTAGAACAGATGCTAGATACCAGATCCTTTCCTTACTCAGTCAGAAGCCTCTAGGGTTCTTTATCCTGCATACTGCCCTAGATACAGACTGCCTTGTTATGCAGTTGGTAACCACTGAGCAGAAAAAAATGAAGAACAGAGCCAGCAGGACATTTAAAAGGCCAATTAATTACGCATCCTTCCAACAGCATCCACAGATTTGTTAAGAATTCTCAACACATATTTGTTGTTGTGATGCAATCAAACATTTGGCATCTCCACATTACAACGCATATCTGATTATACTACTCCTCTTAGCAGGATACATGGGTTAACATTTGTCTCTCCAAGTATTCAACTCCTGGCACATTAAAAAGGCGCGAGAAGAGCGACAAGGAAATATTTCATTTCAGCACTGTGAAAGTGAGTATGCTATCGCATTAAAAGGCGATACAACCCTGGAGTTTGAGAAGTGCTAAGGGCCACAATGATACGTGTTGTAGCATAATTACAACATTTTATTATAACAACTGATGACACCAGTATGAGAGTCTCAACCTGATGCATCAATTTTAATCAAAATGGCAAGGGCCTATCTAAAATTATCAGTTCTAATCATGAAAACTATCAATAGTGTCAATACAATGAAAAGGGAATTTACAGTACTGTTAGAAAGTACCCCGGCAATTCCAACCCGTGAACGTTGTTAGAACCCACTCCTTAGAAAACACGGTCTTCAGCGACATACGTCCGTATCTGCAGCGTCAAATTTTGCAAACATTTCCAGAGTACTTTTACCCCTTTAAATACCAATGTTCACCATCATTTTACTATTAAAATCAAATGTAATCATAGTACATCCAATAAAATACGTTATTTGTGAAACATAGAGTCAAAATTTAGGAGAAAATGAGATTTTTCGGAGAGATTTGTACCTGACCACGGGCCTTCATGATGGAAACACGAGGAAAAGACCGAACTCGCGTTCTCGCGTGAGTTGGAGATGTTCACGGAGAACCTTTTCTATTTTTTTCTCAATGATTTCTTAATTCAGTTAAAATTATTCTTTGTTCAATATTATTCTATAATTTGGAATAATATTGTGGTTTACGGTAATATAAAGTCCCCAAAAAAATAATTCTATGCTTAAGATTGGAAAGCAAACGAGAGTTGCATCAGCGAACTTCCGGTCCTGACGAAACGTGGATTCGATTTTCTGCAATATTTTTGTTTATAAATGTTGATGTGAAATTAAATTGGGTGTGTGGCATAACGTTTTGTTAATTTAGTCGAAGTAGCTGCAATATATATATTTAAATAATGTTGTCGTTGTTTAAGTCAAATGAAGGGCGATATATCGATTTCGTGAATCAGTGGAAGAGGGTCGCGCTTCACCGCTTCACTTGCGTCTTCACTTCAAGTTTTGCGGATAATTATAAGAAGTCAATCAGAAGAGAAACTCGGACGTCGAATTGTAACAGTGCCGAAACAAAGGCACTTTAATCCACAAAACCTGAACCTGTACGTCACTCAGACTGTCAGAGTGAGAGTCAGACTCATACTGACTTAGACGGGAGTCTGACTCTGTGAGTCTGTCACTAGTGTCAGACTGACAGGCCCTTTGAAACTTTGACATGTTTTTGTTATTGGTAATGGTATCATTGTGGTGCATGGTTGATAATTATTTTTACAAACAGGACTGTTGGCAATGGCCAGAGGGACATGAATGACCACATTTACGGCCCATATTGCCTATTGGTAGGCTGTAGGGCTGTACATAATAAGTAAATATTAAACTTTTTTTATTACAATATAAATATTTTTGACATGATAACCTTTTCGGATGTAAGTGTCTTTTGAATATTGATCCAAATGCACCATCCAAGAAACAACTGAAGAAAATTGAAAAGCACTTTTTACCTAATTTAGTAATTACTATTGATCCAATTACATCATCATGCAGTGCTTTCGAAGCTCAACACAATTGAATAATGAAATTTTAGTTCATTTTAGAAATTGAATAGTTCACTGGGTAATCTTCAAAGCCAAGTTCATTTTGGTTGTTAAAATTCTCATTCTGTAATCTTGATTACGGTAAAACAGTAAAATTTTGTTGACAGGAAATGTTCGCGGTCGATCATGAAAAAATCATGCGCAAATTTTCATTAGTCCATGCCCACATATAACATACGTGCGCACAACTGCGTGAAAATTTTCTCATAGGCGCGACTGAAAATTTGCTGTTTTACAGTATGCCAAAAAACATTAGTCATAACGGTTTCTTTGGCAGGTTATCTCCGCAGTTGGAGAAGTGAATGGGCTGCTGCCGAGATGGATGAGCTGGCTTTGCAGGGGCTAGGCCCCCATGCGGATGCCCAATCACATCAGAGGGCCATGCAGTACTTTGAGCAGCTGAAATCAACTACTGACGGATGGAAACTCTGTGCTTCTGCCCTCACTAGCAACGCGTACGACGGGTGAGGATTCTGCTGGCAAATCGTTATTTATCATTGACTTTCATCTGTGAATTTTTAGGCAAGATCACATCAAGTTCTTCTGCTTTAAGGTCATTGAGGAATATCTCAAAACCAGGTTAGTGAATTGTGTATGGAAAAGCTATGTTGACGTTGTGGACTTGATAGTTACGTGAACAGCAGTGCTGAGGGACATACTGAAATGAAGGCTTTTCTGCGCACTTTCATGGACATTCAGGTTTGTCTGTTTCTCCTGCTCAAGATTGCGATTCATGATGAATTGTTACCAGCTGCAGAGAGGCCGGCCAGAAGCAAGTTTCCTGCGCAACAAAGCGGCGCAAGTGCTCGCCCTGGTGTTCATCGTGGACTACCCCAGTCGCTGGGAGTCCTTCCTCACTGACATCCTTGCTCTGCTTTCCTACGGAGTGACCTTGGCTGACCTATACCTGAGGACCCTAATGGCTATTGACAGTGAAGTGGTTGATCGTGAGATAATCCACACGGTTGAGGTAGGTGGTGCCACGTGCATGCATTGTTTCATCCTGTGTTTGTGATCCAGGAATGTGAGCGCAACACTCAGATCAAGGACCACATGCGCCTGCAGTGTGTGCCTGCTATGGTGGAGTCCTGGTTTCACATTGTGGTGCGTAGTTTTATTTCTCTGCGTCTCAATCTGAGCGCTTTTTTCGCAACAGACCACGTACGAAGCGAGCAACACTGAGCTGGTCAGCCTCTGCTTACAAGTAATAGGCGCCTATGTTTCATGGATTGATATTGGTCTGATCGCCAACGAGAAGTTTGTGTCCATTCTGCTGCGCTTTATGACAAATGTTCTGCTGAGGGAGAGTGCATGTGACTGCATATATGAAATCATCCTCAAGGGAATGGAGCCAGCCTCCAAAATGGACCTCATTCAGTCATTTATGTCCGTCCTTGAGAGTGCTGGCATCTTGAAGACATCTGACGTAGGTCGAAATCGCTCTTTAATTGCCTTTTCTATTCTTTATCATCAGAATGACGATGAGTGCGATTATCTTGCGAAATTATCCAAACTGATCAACGGAATTGGATTACAACTGATTCTGTGTTGGCAGAGGTGAGAGAAGGATTTGTGAGTTGAACTGAGTGCTGATGAGTGTGAGCGCAGATTGCTGAAGGCGGATGACAAAGCGAAGCAACAGGTGGCACTGCAAATGCTGGAGGCTAAAGTGCCACTCATGCTCACCTTCTTGGGTCACGAGGATGACGATGTTTCTGGCGCGGTGGCTGAGTTTGCTCACGATTACATCACCGTCCTGAAACAGGTTTCTCCTCTGCAGCCACACCAGAGAGACAATGTCAAGGTCGGTTTTCACTTGTATTTTTGTTAGGTTTTTTCATCATTTGCTTTTCAGAACCTGATGATAGTTGTGATGGGGAAGATGAAGTTTGATGATTCATACAATCATGAATCTGAGGTGAAGAAATTATTTCCTCGTAATATTTGTTCTTTTTAATAAAAAAAAACATTTCTGTGAAGGGTGAGGATGAAGCCATGTTTCTAGCCTATCGTAAAGAGCTACGCGACATCTTCAATAACCTGGGCGCTCTGGTAGCTTTGACCTGATTGGAAGTTTGATTTCACTCCGCATAATTTCCCGTAGGATGCTGAGTTGGTCCTTACGACTATTCAGAACTTTTTCACTCAAACTCTGAGCAACTGGCGTGAAGCCAAGTATCAGGATGTTGAACTGGCGCTGTCTTTGCTGCACAGCCTGGCTGAATGTCTGCCCAGTTCCAAGGGCCAGATATTCACAGGAGAGGGCACCAAGGTCACCCGTCTGCAGGAAATGATGCGAGTGGTGAGTCACCCCTCCCTCGCTCTCCAATCTCACTTATTACTCCTCAGATGGTGAGCAGTGGCGTCAGTTACTACCAGCATTCAGCTGTCATTCTGCAATTCTTTGAAAATGTCGCCCGTTACGACAAATTCTTCAACATTGAGCCACGGTACGTGGCGGATGTCTTGGTGGGTTTCATTTTCTGTCCGAGGGGCCTGTTGATTCTTTGTTTGGCCCCCACCAGATGGCGTTCTTGGATGAGCGGGGCCTGCGCAACACCTCTCCTCACGTGCGCAGCAGAACTGCCTATCTTTTCTCTAGATTCGTGCGCACAGTCAATAGGTAAGTAGTTGACCCCTAGATGACCTGCTTTCACCCTTTTTTTTTTTCTTTTTTTTTTTCACAGACAGCATCTGGCTGAATACCTGGAGGAAATGCTGAAGCGTTGTCACGATCTGCTTGTGCTGCACACGCCAGCAGCTGACAATGGTCACAGCAATCACCAGATGAGCCCCAGTGACCAGCTGTTCATGTACGAGACAGCGGGCGTGCTGATCGTTCACAGCAGTGCGTCCGCTGACAAGAAGCAGCAGATGATGCGCCATCTGCTCTCACCCATTGTGGGAAAATACGACGACCTCTTGCAGGCCATGATGCAGGAGCAGGACGAGCAGAGGCAGCTGCTGTACGCGCAATGCCTCTCACAAGCACTCAACTACGCAAGGTTTCATCCACTGATTTCTCAATTTCTGAATTCTCATTCTTGTATTTTACGTTCAGTCGCACGAGCAAAGGCTTTTCCGTGCAGAACACGGTGGCGCAGTGTGGTTGCGTGGAGGTGTACACGGAGAGCCTGGAGGTGTTCCTGCGTGGCTTGGATGTTCCTGTGCATCGCCCAATCTTGCACGCTGGCATCCGTCAGTTCCTGCATCGCATGGTTGTCTGCCTCGACAGCCAGGTGCTGCGCTTCATCCCCATGGCGATTGAGAAGCTGCTGCTGAACGCAGACGCGCGTGAGCTGCACGACTTCATCCCGCTTATCAACCAAGTGGTTACCAAGTTCAAAGCAGTCATCTGCCCATATCTGGCGCAGGTGTTTATGCCGATCGTGGAGACCATCTTCAATGTACTGTCCGCTCCACTTGACGCCAGGGACCAAGTGAGTGCAGCCGAGAGGAGTCTGCTTCAACGCAGCTATTACTCTTTCATCTCCACACTCATCACCAATGACACTGCACAGGTGCTCACTGGCCAAGGTAACTCCTCTTCCCTACTCTTTACTCCTCTTGAATTCTCTTCTTTCTCAGCTGCTGACAACCTACACACCGTGTTGATGACTGTCACCCGAGGGGCTGTTGAGTCTCCTGACGTCACGTGCCAGAAGACCTGCTTCAATATCCTCACCAAACTAGTCACTCTTTGGGGTCAGTGATCGGCTGCCCTGTGTCAGCTGAAGATAACTCATCTTGCAGGCGGCCCAGAATCCGGTCTGAATGGCTTCGTGGATTTCATCTACAAGCAGATTGTACCAGCGTGCTTCATGGCTCCCCTTGCCCCTTCATTCAACCTCTCTGATGCTCAAACTGTTCTTGTCAGTTTTCTACTTTGAAATTTATTTTTTGTGAGATATCTTCTTTTTGCGCAGGTTGTGAATGAGACAGCTTCTTGTATGAAAGCCATTCTGGACAAAAGGGTCAGAATTTTTGTGCTTTAGGTCAATTTTTTTTTCAAAGTTTAATCTTCTTCCTCCAGGGTGAGGAATGCATTAATTTCCTGAACACCAACTACCTTCCCACCCTCAACATGAACCCTGACCTCTGTCTGGTAATTTATTCGATCACTCTCCTTGAAACTTTTGTTATTCTAACTTTTCTCTGAAGGAGTACACCCAGGCCATGCACTCTGATGTGAAGATATTCCGCAAATATCTCAAGGTTCGTCTCATGACTTCTTAATGAGTGAGTCGTTTAGTGAGAATTTCACTTTTCAGGCCTTCTTCACTCGGGCGAAATCGTGACGTCTATCTGCATTATTAGCGTTTTAATTTAAGTGAATGTCAGTGAGACTGTTTAGCGAGTGAATTTTCCTTTCAAAAGTTCCATTTTCCCTCCATGGAAGAATCAAATTGTTATCTCAAACTTTGCCTTATGGAATAATATTGCTTTCCAAACATCAAATTGTATTTTCTGCAGTATTATTTTACAAAATTGATGGCAAATTGGCTGATATATTTTAATGTACAGTTTTTATTTTCCAACAACGCTACACAAATAAAAATGCTTGTTACTGTTTTTCTTGTTGTCACCAGTTTCTTGACAACGGATGTTCACACGCATAGCCTCCATTCTTAAAAATTTCATCTGCTATTTTGTCCGAGTCAAAGTCTCCATTATTAACTGGCCCTGTTATAAAAGAGGGGGGTGAAGGGTCAAGAAGTCAATGAGGGCACTGACCAGCATTGAGGTCATGTAGGTCCTTGGTTATCCTCTCGAGGGCTTTGCGGCAGAACCAGTGCGCTAATAATTTCTGCAATCAAACGCGAGATGAAGATGGTTCGTCAGCTGAGGGAGGAGACTCACCTCATGCTCAGCGTTTTTCTGTCCTATGGAGAGCGACCTTGAAGCGCGCGCAAGGACGCAGGTCATGGCGTAAAGGTCGATGGCCACGTCTGAGATGCGCTTAAGAATGAGCTGCTCCTCTACGATGCGCTCGCGGTAAATTGACAACTGGTTCTCAATCGTGAATTGAAAGCGCAACAGGCGAATCTCCAGCTCTTCTGCGATTGGCTGAAATGTAGGTCAGAGGTGCAAGTGGAATTAGGTCGACGGAAGGTCATACTGCGACATCAGGATGGACTTCGTGAATGAGTTTGTAGGGAAGGACGGGTCGCTTCTTACTGCGTCTGCGTCGGTCCATCGCCTTGGAGATCATGAAACCGAGGTTGTTAAGCGGATCCTTCATCCGCCTGAAACGACATGCATGAAACCAGGGGGCGCTGATGGCGGATGGACACACGTGAGGTCTTGCGCCAGTTCTTTGCCTGCGTGCTGGATACCACCAAGAGCGATGAACAGACGCAGAATCTCATTGGTTCCCTCGAAGATCTGGCAAATACGAGCGTCCCTCAGATACCGCTCATGGGGGTAGTCTTTGGTGAAGCCGAGGCCACCCAACACTTGTAGGCATTCACTTGCACACTCCCATCCCGCCTCTGAGCTGAACACCTGGAGAAGACGGAGCAAAATGCATTACTGCTTAGGGAGGGAGAGGGACTCACTTTGACAATGGCAGCTTCCACTGAACAATCAGCGTGTTGATGCGCATCTATCGTGGCGGCAGTAAGGTAAGCCATGCTCTCCATGGCGTAAATTTGCGCAGCCATGAACGTGAACTTGTCCTGAAAGAAGAAGGAATGACATGCTATCCTTGTTGTCCTGCCTTACTTTAATAATCTGGAAATCCTTCAGTTTGGTTTTAAACTGAGTTCTGTGAATCGCGTAATCAGCAGAGATTCCTGTGAATGAAGACAGCGTTCAATTATGCAACAGTCTTCTTATATGTCTCACGGAGCACATGTTTGATGGCACCGGCAACCGTGCTGCCCATGCTGAAGCGACCGCTGTTCAAGATGCTCATCGCAATCTGAAAAGGAACAAAGTTCAGTCATCAGTTTATTCCATCAGTCATCTCACCTTGAAGCCACCGCCCACGTCTCCAATGACGTTTTCAATCGGCACAGGTGTGTTGTCAAAGAAGACCTGACAGGCTGCAAAATGCAAAGCGTCACAACTGGCACTGAAGCCAACAGACTCACTGTTTGATCCTCTGATTCCCAATTTATCTTCTGGTTTGCCGTTGGTTATGCCACCAAAAGAACGCTCAACAATAAACGCTGTGACTTTTTCCTCTTGTTTGCCCTGAAGGAGCCACAATATTGATGAATGACCGACTGACTGTGCAACACTCTCACCGTAATCTCATCAGTGACCTCAGCTTTCGCGAAGACGGTGAAGATATCAGCGGTTCCCCCATTTGTAATCCAGATCTTTTCCCCATTCAACAAGAATGTTTTGCCGTCCTCTGATAACGTTGCTTTCGTCTGAATTGAAGCCGCGTCGCTCCCACTTTGATAAACATTATTTCAATTTTTATATGCTGAGTGCAATAAGGTCAAACCTGGAAGGTTCAGTGAGTGCAAATGCTGCAGTGTGTTCACCTGTTGCCAAGCGCGGCAAATACTTGGCTTTCTGTTCCTCTGTTCCCGCAATTAAAATCCCCTGCATAATCAGTAATTACAATGACATGATATTTCCCAGCAACAGAACGCGACGCACCTTTAGACCAATCGTCTGGTGAGCGGCCAAAGTGACCCCAATGGCTGCGTCCAGCCCGGTCACTTCAGCCATGCGTGTGTACTGAGTGGCGTTCAACTCTAATCCCCCTGGAGATAAACAAAGATACCCATCACCAGTTAGCACGCGATCAGGTTGCTACCCGGAAGGAATTATTCGAGACAAAGATCTCTCTATTCACAACAAAGAGATTAGTACAAACCGTATTCAATGGGAATCTGCTGTCCATACAGTCCAAACTCCTTGATTTGGTCAAGAACTTCGTCTGGAATGACCGCATTAGCGTCAATGCTTTTGGAGTCCACTGCAAAAGTATGAACGTCGTAGGAAATGTTCAACTCAAGTGAATATCTTACGATCTTCGGTGAAGAATTTCTCAACCGGTTGCACCATTGCATTGAGGTCTTCAACTTCTTCCTTGGACAACGCTTCAGGAAACACTAACATTTTCTGTTAATGAAAATATGACGCAAATTTATATCAAACTTTTGCCTCATTTCATTTCATGAGCCAGTTTTGCACAGTATATCAATCCTTTGCTCTCTGTATTTTCTGGTGTTCAATAAAAGATCCTAAAATTTTAGCCCTTAATTAAAATCTTAATTAATTACTCACTACACTTTTCCCTCTAACATGAGCGTTTTAGAGCACTATTGTGGTGGATTTTACGCTATACAAAAATAAATTTTATTATTATTTATTATTAGACGAAAGAGTGGCAATTACTGAATTAGTAAGCCCTCAGCTAGCTATGATCACAACTTGTGCCATGAAATATATGGAGCTACCATTGTGGAGACATTAATCCATCTCTAACCGAAAAATTGGAATTGGAAGGTTCTCAGGCTGCGAGATCCCTTCACTAGGTGGCAGATATCCGACTATCGGGATATGATCACAACCCCCAATGAGCACATTCACAATGACATGAGTGAAAATGATACCATGGGCAAAAATGTGTACTCTGGGTACCTCTCAGCCACTACACTCACTAGGCTACTAGCTACTAGGTGAGTGACAGCAGTCAGCAGGTGCATGCCATCAGTCGTATTAGAATTCCAATCCCAAAGAGTCGTCCGATAGAATCGATGACCGAAAGAAAGCTGTACACAATAGTCAAAACTCACTTTATCAAACTTTCCCAAGAATAGGTTCTTTGCAAAGGGATTATTGGTCAGGGGTTTCGAGTCCTTCTGCAGAGCACCACCGTCCACAGTGGTGGACACTTCGGAGGCGAAGCACCGAACCCCATTCCTGAGAGTCCATCTGTTCTGAGATTTGCACAAATTCTGGAGGAGAATCCGACTTCTTGACACATGCCGTGTCGACAACATATCGCTCCGTAAACCCTGATAACCAATTGAAAATGAACTTCTGAAGCTGGCTGATCTCTAAGCGGCTTCTGCTAACTTCTGCTACTGTCATAACCAAGTGCTTCCGGGTCAAGGACTCCGTCTGAAGTTCAATAACGCAGCTTAAAAACATTTTATATGACATTGTCTTAGTTATAAGTAGATAAATAGATAAAATTGATTCCGAACACAGGTAAAAACAATGTGATACACATATCTTTACTGAATATCAGTACCTATATCAGTATCTGTACTCGAGTGACTTAACTGACAACTGTTACAAAGACTATAGTATATATAATAATACAATTGTATATTCTTTGGCTTTTGTGACATTTGTCAAATGGTGATGCAAACCACGTAATTATAATATTATAGTCTGTTAAAAATAGTTACCGGTACATTAATTTATAATTAATTTATAATTATAGACTGTAATATTATAATTACGTGTTTTGCGTCACCATAGCAATTAATATGTTCTATAACATGTTTATTATAACAAACAAACAAAAATATTATGTCATCCCTTCATACAGGGGCATCCTAGAAATAGCACTGCTGCGGCTACACTTTTCATGGCACTTTTAATGAAAGATATCACCAGTGCTTCTGCATTCGGAGTGGCATGTGGGATGCACATAAAAATTATGCACTAAGTCAAATAATGTGGAGTTGGTACGTGATAATCACTGAAATGAGTTGAACATTCCGCTAACCAAAGACGCTGTTTAGTTTTCTTTTGACGAAAAAGAAAAGTCGCCTCTGATAGAAATCTATGGAACATATTAAAATTCACTGACATATTCAAACATTTTTAATATTTTGATTTGATTTAGCGATAACAATAATGCCTATTTGTTCATGGCTTCGAGCTGCTCTGCACTGAGCGATGACTGCACGATGTGAGGTGACCTTATTAATGTGATATTTCTGGGAATATTTGCCATAAAATGACCTGGTAAAATTATTTAACTACATGGTAAAAGGCTACTCCGATTGTGAGAGTTGTTCAAAAAGTACTTGGCCTAACCTGGAACAATGCGTCAGCGCTGCTTTAGTGTTCTTTGGTATGAGGAGACGTGAAGATGATGGCATGTTTGACCTGAGTGTGCGCCGTGCGGCTCATAAGCATCTGAGCAGGTGAATATTCAAGGTCGGAGAATGGAGTGTTACAGTATTCTAGGAATGCTAGGTACTGATCTTTGTTGTTGTCTCTTGCTTTCACCAACAACTTCTTCAGAGTCTGTATAACTCTCTCCACCTGGCCGTTGGATTTGGGGTAGATCAAGCTTGAGGTGACTTGATTGATACCCCATTCTTGGGTGATCTCTTCCAATTCATAAGTACTTCTGGTATTCCATGCCTTGATAATATTGACTTCAAATGAGTTATGAGGCATTTTGCTGTCTTGCGCTTCAATTTGGCCAATTCATGCCACTTTGAATTATAGTCGACGATGACTAGATAGTTGACGTTATCAAGGGTCATGACATTTGCTCCAACTTTCTGCCACGGACAATCAGGAACTTTGTGCGAAATTAGCGGCTCCCTCACACTGGCTGGGCGATGTCGCACACAACCTTGCTGTTATATCTGAGTTCATTCCCGGCCAAAATAGAGTGATCTAGCACGAAATTTCATCTTCTTGATGCCTAGGTGTGACTCTTATATAATTTGGAGCATATCGGATTGTAGGGATGCCGGAACGACAATCCGATTGCTCACAAACAGCACACCTTACTTTTCCACCATGTGGTCCCAACGTGCCCAGTACGGCTGTATGTCCACCTTTCCTCTCTCGAGCCAACCTTCTTAGATGTGTCAAAGAATATTTTCAAGAGTAGGATCATCACCAGTGCCACGTTTGATGGCCTGCCATCTGATGACAGATACGCTACTGGTTCATGCAAATGAGTGGACCATGACTTTTTCCAAGGAAGGTGAAGCATACCTAGGTTCATCCGTGAGGTAAGCGCGAGAGAGAGCATCTGCGATAGGTAGCTGCGATCCAGGTACATATCGAACCTTTAGAGTCTACTGTTGAAGTTGCAGGGGCATTTTCTGAAGTCTGGATGACACTTTCTCAAGGGGCTTGTTGAAGATAATCTCGAGTGGAAGATGGTCTGACTTTACATCCACTGTTGTGCCATTCACTGCCATAGATGTGCTGGTGGAATGGTTTGCATGCAAGCAAGATTGCGAGCATTTCTTTCTCAATCTGGGAGTAGTTTTCCTCAGCGCTGGTCTCAGCAGAGATCTCGAAGCATATGCCACTGGCTGCCCATCTTGGAGCAGGCACGAACTCAGACCATATGTGAGGGTCCACGGCAAAACAGGTCACATGGGTCGGTATAATATTTTTGAATTTGAGGCATTAGCGGACAGCTGACACTTTCCTGAGTATTTTGGTGCAAAAATCGTGTAGATATCTCAAGGGGTTGCAAAGTTATGGCGTTTTGAAGTCCGAAACTTCAAAAACCATCATTTTGAGAAATTCGCGATTGAAAGTCTAGATTAATGTTATTAATATTCATTTAGGCATATTTCAGGCCACAGGTATCATATCATGATGAAATTTGAAATGCCTGTTTTCCTCATCCTGGTGCCTATTACATGCAAGTTTCATAGAGATTGATCTTGAGTAAAAAAAGTTACAATGTATTACAATAATTATAAGGGACACCAGTTTCCGACTGAAAAAAACATGAAAAATTACAGAATCTGAGATTGAAGATAACCGGAGAGAACTGATATATAATTTATTTGATATTCAAGCTACAGTAAGAAAATTTAAATTTGATTCTCCTGGGGTAGAGGTGGAGGTGGAGGTGGAGGTGGAGATGGAGATGAAGGTAGGGGCGGAGGTGAAGGAAGAAAAGGAGGAGACGTGCTATTATCGTTTTCGTCACTGTCAGACCTAGCATCGGAACTGCCAAAAAAAAAAACAAAAAAAAAACATAATGTAATGAATATGTATGTCTTAATCCAATGAAGACGTTGCTGTATACATCTATAAGACACTCAAGGTTATTCGTATTTCCATCATTCAACACGTGTACACGGTGAACAAGTTCAAGTGCGACAAACGAAACTTGGCCTATGTCTGCTGGTACGTCTCCATCGACGATGACGAATTCCAAAGGGCTGACGATCCCCTTGTATTCTGCCTTGAGTATGCACGTGCCCAAAGTGTGCATATTATGACCAAAAAACGATTACAAAATGCGATTGCTTGATTGCAGCAGCTCACTGCAGACACTATAGTGCTTATATAATGGAAGAACATTGCACTCTGATCCTGTATCGATGATACATGTAACTGTATTGCTACCGATTTTCAATGTGCATTTCCAGTCTCCATCGCTGAACTCAGATAAACTTAGTTTTCCTACAAACAGCTAATCACTGCTCTCATTCGCAGCAAGTGCATGTACTGGGTGGCTTGGACCATCTCTCACCTTTCCGTCCATGTGCATGACACAGCTGCTCGTATACCGGGCATTGCTTCAGCGGGTGCGTTCCTCCAGAGTTTCGACAGCCACTCTACTGCTGAGTGATTCTGTGCATGGCACCGTGCCTGGTGTCCATTATCAGTGGGTGCTTGGTCTTGTTCCGCTTCCCGCCGATCGACCTCTGACCCCAAGTCAGAAGGTGTACTTTCTCAGTTTTAGGGGATGCAGCTGTGATCTGCGACTGCTGATCCACCGCTGCGAGTTGCATTCTGCTGACATCTACGGCTCTGACAAATTCCTCTGCTGTCGCGAGAGTGAGGTCTGCCTTTCTCAACAGACGCTCTTTTACATGATTGTCAGACACACCAAACACAACTTTGTCCCTGATTACTATCCTTCTGATCTCCAAATGCACAGTCCTCAACCTTGGCACGCAAATCCGTTATCCACTTCTCTAAGGGCTCAGATGGGTGCTGATTGTGTTGCCAAAATGTGTACCTCGCGAATACAGCGTTCTTTTGAGGCTCGTAATACTCTCGGAACTTCTTGAGTATAGCTTCGTAATCATCAGATGCCTTATCTTCTACAAACACAAGTGTAATATTTTGATGGAATTATTAAAAAATAGTCAAATGAACCCCAGAAGAGTCTGAAGAAAGCGCTAGTACTGGCATTAAATTATGTTCCTGGTGGTGATTGAACATTAAAGGGAGGGAGAACTGGTTAAAAATGGACTTTGAGTCGTTATTTGATGCACCAAAAATGATTCCTATGCCTGGCCCACACAAGGAATATCATCGCTAACGATTTCGCGGGAGATATATTGCTAACTAGGCGTGACGTCATGAGCTGTGATGAAACACCGAGTTCCCCATCTTTTACAATGGGCCTCGTCATATCAGCGTGTCCTGCAACTAAACCCCTGGATATTTTTTTATTTTCTTTTCGGAAATAGATAGAATAATCATTTTGCCACCAGTCAGGCGCGAAAAAAAAATATTTTTCGCTATTTTTCTTATTTTAACAAGCGATTTTCTAGGACACCTACCATGTTTCTCATCCTGAAACAGTAAAAAGGTCAGCCAGAGTGCACCACGCATGCGCTTTCGTTTCGTAAACAACAGAGATGTTCTTTTATGGCGAAGATGATCTGCTCTGATTGGCTGAAATCGATAGCTTCACGAGGGGAACGGGACCAATCAGCCATCAGCCAAACCAAGCCATCAGCTGACGTTTGCCTCCTATACTTCGCAATGGAAGCCATTCTCCCATAGGCGCAATGCTAACACCGATATTCGGAATGCATTATTTCCTTACGCTTGCATCCAGGCATGGTGTTTTTGGCACGGAATGCTATCAATTGGTGCTATGAGTCAATAGAACATCACTTAAAATTTAGTTCCCCATCCCTTTAATGAAAACAAGAAAACATCATGTGAATTGTACATTTATTAGACAAACACATTGTCATGTTAATTTGCACATCTATGTGCCAAGTGTTATTAAAATCAATGCATCCAAAGTAGTCTTAACAGTCCTGTAAATACGTTTCTTGCACTCCTTTTAATACGCATCATCACACATTCAGACTACAATGCACCTTCAGCCCCCCTTTTTGTATCAGAAAAAATCCTCACATTAGACAATCTACATAAACTGCAACTTCAAAAACTAATGTACCGCATCAACCACAACCACCTCCCTCCCGGACTAAACACTATGTTCCACCAAATCAACATCCTGCCAGGCAATCCATACAACACACGATTCCGAGACACTAACCCAATGCCCACCCGCATCACAAGACAAACATTCACCCACAGAAACCTTATCTACCAGGGGCCTATCCTCTGAAATTCACTCCCAAGAAACACAAAACAAATTTCCACACTAAAATCGTTCACACAGAAGCAAAAAAAAAATAAAAAAAAAAAAAATTACATAATCAGCACTCAAATTCCCTGACTCATTCACACAAACAGCCTGATTGCCTCAATACAGTTGAAGAATGAAACATCCCCTTCCATTCCCTCCTCCCTCCCCTCCCTTTTCATTTACCCACTTTTCCATCTCCACAATCACAATCCTAATAGTCTTTGTTTCTCGTTTAGTTTGTTTTTCTTTTTTCTTCTTATTTTTCTTATTTCTTATCATGCAATTATTGTAATGCCTCAACCCAACCTCCAATGAGGGCGTCAATACAGGCGGTGGTCGTCGTTGAACTGAGGGGAAGGGCTTCTGTCCATCTCGTTGTCATGTCGATTATCGTGAACAGGTGAGTATATCCTCTTGATGGTGGTAACGGCCCGACGAGATCCACATGGATGTGAGAGAACGGTTCCAGAGGAACTTCTATGGTAGGTACCGGCGTCTTGATGTGAATTTGTATTTTTGATGAATGGCAATCAACACACTCGTGGCACCACTGTGCTATATCCTTCCTCATCCGGTGCCAAACGAAAGAACGCCCAATCAGACGCTGAGTAGCGCGTCCACCGAGGTGGGCGAGGCTGTGCAGGCAAGTGAAGACTTTTTTTTTTAAATCATCAGGCACTACAGGGCGTGGGTGCTTGCGGAAGACGTCGCAGAGCAGAGGGGGCCCTCCTTGCATGACTGGCACTTCTGCTAGACGGAGGCCGGACACCGCAGTCCTGAAGTCTCTGACGGTGAGACAAGAGCCTTGGCTGGCGGCGAGGGCTGCATAGTCGATGCCGAGAGACACGTTATCCAGAGGATTATGTGAGCGATCGTCGACTAAGGCGTTGATGTCGTCGGGAGGGCATTGTACGTCCCTTGCTGCTTCTTGGAGATTTGATGTCATCGAGACCTGTGTGGTCGGTGCACGAGAGAGACAGTCGGCAACAGTGTTACTTGCACCGGAGCGATGACAGACATCTGTCATATACTGTGCGATGGCCGATAGATGTCGCTGTTGTCGAGCTGACCAAGGATCGCTCTGTTTATTCCACGCAAGGGCTAGTGGCCGGTGGTCAGTCATGAGGGTGCAGACACGTCCTTCGATGATGGGTTGAAAATGCCGAACGCTGAGATAAGCTGCCAACAACTCTTTATCAAAAGCGCTGTAGCGTGATTCAGCAGGAGAGAGTTTTCTACTGAAGAAAGACAAAGGTCGGAGTCTACCGTCCTGGTACTGTTCGAGCACTTCTCCAACGCCGACATCGGAGGCATCACTGCTGAGGATGAACGGTGTATTCTGGAGGGGGTGAGCTAACATGCTAGCTTGAGCTAAAATGTCTCTTGCGTCCATAAAGGGGGAGGAGGATTCAGTTGTCCAGGCGATCTTCTCAGAGGGTGTGGCGTTACTACACCGCTCGTTCAGCTGCTGTAGGCGGGCGGCGGCATGTGGAATGAATCTATGGTAATAGTTGACCATACTGTAGGAGCTCAATGAAACACACGAGTCAATTGGGCTCTACTGAATTCACTGTCTTTATTGACGAGCATGCCTGGTATATATACCGGTTAGTGCAGACGGGAGATCCCCTGGGGGATCCCTGAGTGTATCTGCTCAATCACTGTTCGACATGAATTTGTTCACGGTGCTTGAACGAGACACTACATGGGTTCCCCCACACCGAGACGGAGTGGCGGACGACTCTCCCTCCCACTGCGAGTTGTTGTAGCGGCTGCCTTCAGGCGGTCGATCGAGACTGTCTCTTGCCGACCCTTGACGTCGAGTACGAAGGTCTTTGCGCTGCGACGGAGAACTTTGTAGGGACCCGAGTACGGTGTGTCCAGCGGTCTTCTATGGGCCCCCACTCTGATGAACACCTCTGTTGCTCTGGACAGTGAGGCAGGCACCGCACTGTTTGGTGTGCCGTGGTGGCTTGGGTGCTTTGGCACTTTAGGCGGTGTACGAGCCGCCCCTAGGGGAAGCAGGTCTCCAGGTAACCTTGGTCTGTGTCTGAAGACTAGGTCTGCCGGGGCGGCATCTAAGTCCTCCTTATGCGCCACGCGCAAACCAAGCAGCACCCACGGTAGCTGACCCATCTAATCTGGTCCGATGAGACGGGCTCGTAGGGCTGCCTTCAAGGTGCGGTGCATCCGTTCTACCATGCCGTTGGCCTGTGGGTGGTAGGCAGTGGTCTGGTGCAACTTGGACCCGAGAGACGTAGCTACCTCGTTCCAAAGGTTGGAGGTGAATTGCCGACCTCGATCGCTGGTGATGTCTGTGGGCACACCGTAACGTGACACCCAGCCATGCAGGAAGGTCTGTGCACATTCCTCGGCTGCGATACTTTTCATCGGCAGTGCCTCCGGCCAGCGGGAGTGTCGGTCGATCACAGTGAACAGATAGGAGTACCCTCGCGACGGCGGTAAGGGCCCAACGATGTCCACATGTACTTGGTCAAAGGGGGTCGATGTGACTGGGATGCGGGTTACTGGGGCCTTGGCATGCACGTGGATTTTTGCGAGCTGACAGGCTGTGCAAGCTCGACACCACTCTGCAACATCCTTCCGCATGCGATGCCACACAAAGCGCTGAGCAATGAGATTTTGTGATCCTCGAACCCCAGGGTGACTTAGTCCGTGTAGTGTGTCGAACACTCTGCGTCACAGGGTTGGGGGTACCACGGGTCTGGGGTGTCCTAGGGAGACGTCGCACAGGATGCTAGTGGCATCCTCTTTGAACTGTACATCGCGGAGCTGTAGGCCGGTGATGGCGGTCCTTAGGTCATGCACCTCTTGGCATTCACGTTGGGCTTCTGCGATCTCATCATGGCTGAGAGCGAGAGTAACCACGTCCAGAGGCGCTCTGGACAGTGCATCAGCCACTATGTTGCTGCTGCCCCGTCGGTGTTGAACGTTAGTCATCATCTTCGAGATCACCGCCAAATGTCGCTGTTGCCTTGACGACCACGGATCTCCAACTTTCTTCCAGGCGAGCGTCAATGGTTGATGATCGGTGACGAGAACACACTCTCTCCCTTCAATGGAGTGCTGGAAGTGCCTGATTGCTAAGTAGGCTGCCAGTAGCTCCCTATCAATGGTGCTGTACCGGCGCTCGGGGGGTCTGAGGTGCCTGCTGAAGAAACCAAGTGGAACCCAGCGATCTCCTTGCCATTGCTCCAGGGAGGCTCCCATGCCGATGTCAGAGGCATCTGTACATAGCACTAGAGGGGCGTCCTTGATGGGGTGAGCCAGGGTGGCAGCGTTAGCTAGCAGTGACTTGGCTGATGTGAAGATGTTCCGGGTGACCTCTGTCCAAGGGATAGCAGCAGTGCTTGGCTTAGCACAGGCTAGGTCATGTAGAGGCTGGAGTTCAGAGGCAGCGTTGGGCATGAACCTATGAAAATAGTGCATCATACCCAAGAAGGTGCAGAGACGGCGCGGCGTCTCTGGTAATGGGAAATCCTGGACTGCTCTGACGGTGGTCGGTCGTGGCTGAAGTCCGGTAGCATCTACTCGGTGTCCTAAAAAGTCCAAGCTTGACTTCGCAAATTCACACTTGTCGAGACGAAGCAGGAGACCACTGTCTAGCAGGCGCTGAAACACTGCCCGTAGTTGCACTAAGTGTTGTTCCATGTTTGCCGAGCCCACCAGGACGTCATCCATGTAGACGTAGACCCCTTCTAGGCCACGGAGAACCGAATCCATGAGCCTCTGGAAGGACTGGCCAGCGTTACGGAGGCCAAAAGGCATCCTGAGGAACTCCCATAACCCAAATGGCGTTGTTACTGCGGTCTTGCCGATGTCCTCTGGAGCTACGGGGATTTGATGATATCCTCGGACAAGATCCAGTTTGCTGAACACTGTGGCGCCATGCAGTTGCGCTGCAAAGTCGTGGATGTGTGGGATGGGGTACCGGTCTGGCTCTGTTGATGCGTTGAGTCTCCGGTAGTCCCCGCACGGGCGCCATTCTCCATTGGCTTTCTTCACCAGGTGTAGAGGCGAAGACCAGGCGCTGTTTGAGGGACGAATAATACCCATGCGGTGGAGATTCTCGAACTCTTGCTTGGCGGCGAAGAGTTTCTCCGGGTTCAGCCGGCGTGGTCTGGCCCAGACGTGATGGTGCACTCCGTGACGGGGCTCGTGCCGAGCAAAGTCTGGCTGCGTGACTCCAGGAAACTCCTGCAGGAGGAGTGCGCACGGGTCTAGGTGAACGGGTGTCACCCAACATCTGCCTGCACTGGCTGTGCTGGTTGCTGAGGATCCAACCACGGTGGACAGAGTGGCCGCATCCACTAGGCGACGTCCCGTGACGTCTACGAGTAGGTGGTGCCGATGTAGAAAATCCGCTCCAAGCAAAGCACGCTGTACTCCAGCACGCACCAGACGAGCTGTGAACTTTCTGTTCCCGAGACACAACCTCACGTCGCTTGACCCATACGTGGGGATGGAGGTGCCGTTGGCGGCTTGAAGCTGCACTGCATCTTGCCGCTGTCCAAGGGCTCGATCAGTGGAGGTTGCCGGGATGACGGATACTTGTGCACCTGTGTCCACTAAAAACACAAGGCCTGTGTTGGAGTCTCTAACCGTGAACACGGGGTCACCAATTGTAGGAGCTCAATGAAACACACGAGTCAATTGGGCTCTACTGAATTCACTGTCTTTATTGACGAGCATGCCTGGTATATATACCGGTTAGTGCAGACGGGAGATCCCCTGGGGGATCCCTGAGCGTATCTGCTCTATCACTGTTCGACATGAATTTGTTCACGGTGCTTGAACGAGGCACTACAATACCTAAAAACCGTCTCAGCTGTTTCACAGTATCCGGACGAGGGAAATGTTGAACCGCCTTCACCTTGCCTGGCAACGGGCGCACACCTTCACCGCACAACCGATGTCCGAGAAAATCGAGAGAGGTTTGACCAAAAAGGCATTTCTCTGGGCGTATAATCAGTCCGTTTTCTTTGAGGCGCTGAAACACTGCGCGCACATCTTGTATATGCTGCGGACGTGACTTACTAGCAACCAAAACATCATCCATATACACAAACACACCTGAGAGATCATGCAAGATGCTGTCCATAAGTCTTTGGAAGGTCTGGCCGGCGTTGCGTAGACCAAACGGCATACGCATGAATTCGTAGAGACCAAACGGTGTAAGGATGGCGGTTTTTTCTATGTCTCTGGGATGCACGGGAATTTGGTGATATCCACAGATGAGGTCAATCTTAGAGAACACTACACATCCGGCCAGATTCGCGACGAAATCTTGTACGTGTGGCACCGGGTAACGGTCTGGCACAGATACCGTGTTGAGGCGTCTGTAGTCGCCGCACGGTCGCCATTCACCGTTGGCTTTCCGCACCATGTGCAATGGAGAGGCCCACTGACTGTGAGAGCGTCTCGCGATTCCCATGCGTTCGAGGGCATCAAATTCTGCTTTGGCCACTTTCAGTTTATCCGGGCATAGGCGGCGTGGACGGGCCCATACAGGTCGGCCGTTGGTCAGGATCTCATGAAACACTCCATGCAGGGGGCGACGAGAGTCAAAAGTTGGCTGGGTGATTGTGGGGAAATCCTTCAACATAATGTCAAATGCGTCACTTGATACTGGAGCCAAAGATGAGGAAATACCACACACTTGCACAGAAGAGCACTGGATGGTCGATAATCGGGAATCCAACAGACGAGCATTAGCGAGGTCCACTAAGAGTTTGTGCCGCCCCAGGAAATCAGCACCGAGGAGTGGACGATCTACATCTGCAAGGAGGAAGTCTGCGCTGAACTTGTAGCACACGTCTGGGTTTTTTGAGGTTTCCCGCCGTCGCGATCGGTCGCCCATGACAGGGTACACGGTTAAAGGGTCAGCAATAGCCGCAACATGCGACTGCTGTTCAGCTGCCAAGGAGAGGTCTGCGTGTGCTGCCAATTCTCGTAGTTCGCAGGTCACGTGTGCGAGGCTTCTTCGTACCGGTAGAGGGAGGGCTCTGAGAAAGATCTCTCTCAGGAGATAACAGCCTCTATCATGTTTCCCGTGGAGGCGCAGCATTTAGTCCAGCATCTCTGACGGACGCCGATCGCCCAATTCTGTGTAAGCAAGAAGCTGCTGTGCCCGCTGTTGATCACTCAACCCGAACGCTGCGAGGAGGAAATCTTTGATTGTTTCATACTTGTTGTCGGTGGCTGGGTCTTCTAGTACAGACGCTGCTCTCGTGGCCGTCGCATCATCCAGGGCAGCCACCACGTGCCAGTACTTCGTTTGTTCGTCGGTGATCTTGCGCAGGCCAAATTGCGCTTCCCCTTGCACGAACCATGACACGATGTTACTCGTCCACACGGGGGGTAACTTGATAGTGACGGCGTTGATGGTCGCTTGATTCTCGCTCATCGTTCTTCTTTCTTCTGCGGGGTCACCACATATAGCGTCATACGGAAGGAGACACAGAGACTTGTGTCGAACTGAACACTATATATTTTATTAAAAGAGGGATCAGAGTTTATATAGGTTTGCAGGTATGGCTATTGAGTTATAGATAGTGAAATGAGAGTTGAAAAGTTCAGAGATGAGATGAGATGAGATGAAATGCTACATATCTATCTATCTATCTACAGTAAAACCCTGCTAACTCGAAAACGGATAACTCGAAGACCGCTCTTCGTCGAAGTGTTTTCAAAGTCCCGACGACTCCCCTATACTTTAGCATTACAGATTGCTCGGATTCCTCGAACCTCGCTTCGTCGAAAAACCCTGTTCCTCGAACATATTTTTTCGGTCCCTTGAGCAAATTCGAATCGTATTCGTCTAAATTTTTTTTTCTTCTTTAGATTAAAGAACCCTTTCGCAAATTGTCATTAATGCAACTCTGTTTACTGTTTTGGACAATCATTTACAAACAGACTCGCATGTCACCTCTCGCATTGTTCAGAAGTCAGCGTCTCCGTCTCACTCTCAGTCTTTTCATTGCGAAATTGACCGCATCGTGTCGATTAAAGCAGCCGCCATGTTCAAAGGTTCAATTAGCAGCAAGCGTTCTTTTAACGCTTGGGTAACAATAGAAGAGAGAGTAGTGGATTTTCGATCGAATAAAACACATGAAGGCGTCTTTGATGAAGACGATTACAGAAAGCGGTATAGCCTCAGATGCTGAATATAGGCGGGAAACATCAATAATAAACAAACTCTGCTCATCAGTATAACACCCGATCATTCGTCACAACAAAGTAATCATTCTGTCGACGAATCTCTGCGAGACATCTCTGCAATAATAGTGACTAAACGAAAGATCATGCCTGCAACCATGGAGTCCAAGTTCCTGGCGATCAGCAAAGCTGAAGCTGGAGGGAAGAAAAAGGCCATCGTCGATAAGTTTGGAATCCCACCAAGCACCCTGTCAACTTGGATCAAAAATTCTGAGAAGATTCAAGCGCATTATAGAGAGAGTGGAGGTGACAGGAAGCGAGCGAGGTTGTGTGAATACCAGGACGTGGAAGAGGCGTTGATGCTGTGGTTCAAGGCGGCAGGAATAAAGAATATCCCCCTTTCTGGGCCGATTTTGTATATTTTGTAGTAAACAACGCAAACAAATCGTTTTTTTTTTTTTTTTTTTTTTGTTTTTTTTTCATGTGTTGGTAGCTTTGTGTTGAAGGGTAGTTCATTACGCTATCAAAACGTAATTTGAGATCAATACGCTATCATAACGTCTTCTCATAGATCATAACGTTACCAAAATGTTGAGAATTCGAAAACCCCGATTCGTAGAAAACCCTCTTCGTCGAAGTGTTTTCGCTGGTCCCTTCAAATTCGAGTTAGCGGGGTTTCACTGTATTTTAACGTTCCTGCAAAACTTTACATGTCAAGATGATTCAGGCTAAATATTTTAATTCCGTAAAAGAGCATCATTTATTTCAAAAGATATAAAAAGATAAAAGATTGGGATTTGCATTAGAGTTGGGCTCGACAAGGCAACAGTCGCTCGCGATATCGCCCCAAAAATATCGAGCAATATTGATATTGGTAGTCATAGTAACTGACTATAAGCCAAGTAAGACAATATTTCATTAATTTCCGCGAATAGCGAACCGTGGCCTCAGCAAGAATAGCTGGCCTGGAAGCTGAAAGGCGATTTCTGTGAAATGTAGGAATTGGGTCAACCGTCAACACTTTCGTCACTCTGATTAGTCGAAGAAATGAGTTGCATACTTGGAGCACAACTTGCTATATATTTAACCAATTTATTGAATTTGTTAGATTTATTTACAATGTAAAGCTGAGAAAAAGATCGATATCGGATGCAACGTTCCGTCGCGATGTTGAAGAATGAAATCAATATCGCTCGCCTGTAAAAAATACCAAGCGATATCGATATCGGTGATATCGAGTCCATACCTAATTAATTTGCATGCAGATCGCTAAATGTCAATTCTTCCGCGATAATGTCTGGAGCGCCTTTTACACACTTCACATCACACAAATACTGTATTATTGTTCACACTGAATATTTATTTGTATTGTTTTATAGAACCTCATTATGCTTAGCATGTATCATGGTAACGCTAGCCCTTGGAGTAAGACTACGTTTGGCCCACTCCGTACTGCAGGAATAGTTGCATCGTCAGTACCTTGACATATAGAAATATATATATTTCATAAAATGAACAAATACATGTATCATTTCATTACATCTCTTCTCAACATAATATACGTTTTATTATGGGCAGTATTTTGGCCTTTTAGACCAAATCTCCAATTTGTCATACTTTAAAAATTGTTGCAGAAACGTTAAAAAAATAATAATACGACTGTTGTCTAAAATTATGTGTGTGTACGGTTGTATAATTTATGTACATGTACAACTTCACACATACAAGTGGGTATCAGGTAGATGAATATTATTATCAGGAATTATTGGGTAGACGCGGACACTCGGTGCAAGAAAAATATAAATGATCCGGGTTGCACCACGTGTTTCGCGTGTCCCCTTCCCGCGCTCACTGACGAAAATGAAGAGCAGCGTCACCTAGCGAATGCGTGGTGAACTGAGTTCTATCCGGGCACTTGGAAATTTTATTTCGATTATTATATACAGATAATTTTCACTTGTATATGGACGAATTTATGCGTTTAACTTAAAATATTAAAGATATGATTATGTCCATAGATGAAAAAAAGCAATATTTTAATGTAAAATATTCCTCATTATCGGAAGCAACATACGGGTTCTTCACCCGAGTTTTCGAAAAGAGAAGTTCGGAAGCAAGATGGCGGCTCCCATACTGAAATGGAAGCGGATAACGAATACAAATGGACCCTGTCCCAGGCCTCGTCATGGACACAGAGCTGTTGCAATCAAGGATTTAATGGTTGTATTCGGTGGTGGCAACGAAGGCATTGTCGATGAACTACATGTTTTCAATACCGGTAAGAGAAAATTCTCCCTATGAGAGCTCCAGCCATATTTCAAAATGGCCGCCTTTGTTGTCGTTGGTTTTCTTTGCGGTTTTATCGCCCTCCCGTCTGAAAGCACCCTCGAACATATTATTAAATGCTTCTATAAAGGATATCCTAGCTGTTGATGTACTTGTTTCGCCTGTGTGTTTACTTGTTGCATTCGTTTTCACTCATGTTTCCAACGGCCGCTTCGATTCCATAATGGCGGCCCCCATTCGGCGCCGAGAGCTTTCACCGGTAAAGATACCCAGCGATTCTTATACATTATTGCTCTTTGGTTGTGAAATTAGGGTCTCCGTTTATCGGGTTTCATGCCATAGATTTCATGTCGTGGAAATGTTCTGTTTTCTTAGCGTAGAGGCTAAGAGGTTTGACGTGTTGATGGATCGGATTTTCCAAGATGGCGGCCCTCATAAGGTCCATTTTGACAGATGGCGGTTGCGCAGATTCCACCGGAAAGCATGCGAATGGATGCTCATTTGTAAACAAACAGTCGCGATTCTTCATCATTATTGTCACACCATTATCTTAGATTAGTTTCTTCGGCGGCTGATGCGGATTTATAATAAAAACATTTTTCTTTCAAATTTTGTGTATTCATGATTTTATTGATTTTTATTGTAATTGAATTCCTTTAAGTTGGAACTCAGCCTAGCTTTATATAATATTTTAGTCTTTCTACTTAATACTTTAGCCAATATCAACTTGAGCAAACATACCTCAATACCTGGATGCTGTTCAAGCTGATGAAAGCCACCTTGCCATTGACTAAACTTGCATTAGCTAAGCAATAATATTTATTTGTGTGGAGTTTATAATTTGAAATTACTTTATTGAATTCTTTTTATTTATTTTTTGTTTGCAGCCACCAACCAGTGGTTTGTGCCTGCCGTGAGAGGGGACATCCCTCCTGGATGCGCAGCTTATGGCTTCGTCTGCGATGGCACTCGCATTTTGGTGTTTGGAGGAATGGTTGAGTACGGTAAGTACTCCAATGAGGTCTATGAGCTGCAGGCCTCACGCTGGGAGTGGAAGCGCCTCAAGCCCCGCCCCCCTAAGAACAGCCACCCACCCTGCCCCCGACTGGGCCACAGTTTCACTCTGCTAGGAAACAAAGTCTATTTGTTTGGAGGACTCGCAAACGAAAGCGAAGACCCTAAAAACAACATCCCACGGTCAGTTGATTAATTCACTCATGATTTAATTTAATTTAAAACTCACTTTCCTCCAGTTACTTGAATGACTTGTTCACTCTTGAGTTGAGGCCAAATTCCTCGCACATGTCCTGGGATAACCCCATCACAGAAGGGCAGCCCCCTCCCCCTCGTGAATCCCACTCGGCCGTCACGTACGCCAATAAGGACGGCTCCTGCCCCCGTATGATCATCTATGGTGGAATGAGTGGGTGTCGTTTGGGGGATCTCTGGCAGCTGGAAATAGGTCCGTCCTGCTCACAGCGTTTATTTCGTTTTGTGGATGTGCTTTTTATATTCAGACACTTGGACTTGGACGAAGCCGTCCATCCTGGGAATCCCCCCTCTGCCACGCAGCCTCCACTCGGCCACCATTATCGGCAACAGGTTTGTGCATCTCAAATTTGATTGGTTCAAGAGGAATTTTTAATTTTTTTCTCATGCAGAATGTTTGTTTTTGGCGGCTGGGTCCCTCTTGTAATGGATGACGTGAAAGTTGCAACTCACGAGAAGGAATGGAAATGTACAAACACCCTGGCTTCCCTCAATCTTGGTGAGGGACTTTATTGATGTGATATTGATTTGATGGCGTTCCCTGTGGTGTTGCAAGTCACCAACATTCGCAGTTTTTGTCCGTCATATAACAAACATGGTCTTTATTTACCCAATCTCTACCTGGCAGTGCTTTTTTATTTTTTTTTTCACTCTGAATCTGCCATTTTTGTTGAGATTGGATTTGCGGGGCCAAACATTGAATCTGAATTTATCATTTCTCTATTCTTTATTCAACAAAGGGATTTTTCTCTTTAATATTTTTGGGGTTCCTTTTTAGACTCAATGACCTGGGAGCCCCTTGCAATGGAGGTGTTTGAGGACGCTCTTCCCCGCGCCAGGGCAGGTCACTGCTCGGTGGCCATCCACTCCCGTTTGTACGTGTGGAGTGGCAGAGACGGCTATCGCAAAGCATGGAACAATCAGGTCAGCATTCGCAGCCTTCCAACTCAGGCAATGAAATGTGGTTCCTCTGCAGGTTTGCTTCAAAGATCTGTGGTTCCTGGAAACTGAGAAGCCCCCCGCGCCCAGTCGTGTGCAGTTGGTGCGCGCCAGCACAAACACCCTGGAGGTGTGCTGGGGTTCTGTACCCACGGCCGATGCCTACCTGCTTCAGCTGCAGAAGTACGACATGCCGCCCTCCCTGGCCCTGACGCCCTCCAGTACGGCCCCTGCACAGACCACCACCCCCACCCCCATCACAACCCCTAAGATCGTGACCCCTTCTATGCGACCTATGAACCCTATGGGCATCACTCAGATCAGACCTTCTGCCAGCATCCAGCAGATCGTCCAGGGAACCCCAACCACAGTGCGCATGGCCACTCCACGCATGCGCCAACGCTCGCCCATAACCGTTAGCTCTCAAGCAGTCAAGGTCATGGGGTCACAACCAGGCAGCCAGCCGCAGATCATCAGCATCGCTGCTCCTAAAACAGCTTCCACGACTGCCACCACATCGGGCATGAGTGGCATTGCAGCTCTAGCTGCGGCTGCAGCCGCGACCCAAAAGATCACCACCTCCGCCATGACGACCCCAACTCATACGTCCGGCGTTAGGGTCGTGACCCCAACCATCGTCACTCCCTCCGGCATCAAGGTCACCCCTGTCCCCAAACGTGAGTGTTGTCAAGAGATCCTCCCTTTCATCTTATCTCATCTTATCTCTCAGCCCAAACCACGCAGACAATTCGTCTTCAGCAGCCAGGTGGCGCCACCATTCTCAAAGGTCAGGGCAGCCTTGCCCAAACCCTGGCCGCCCAGGGCAGTGGTCAGAAACAGATCATCACGGTGCAGAAGGGTGGTCAAGTGACCAGTCAGCCACAGATTGTGACCCTAGTGAAAACCACGCAAGGGATGACAGTGGCACAGGTGAGCTATTTGATGAGATTTTAGGGGTTGAATGACCAGGGGTCACTTTCTAGATGCCTAAGGTCACCCTGCTGACCAGTAAGTCACAGGGAGGGGCTTCTTCCGTCCAGACCTTGAGCGGTGCCCTGCAGGTCAGAGTGCGTTTATCTCGCTCCATGCATGGCTTTGTGCTGCGCTTATCTGCATTGTGTAGACTCCCTTGCGTTTCTTATTTCATATTTTGTATTTCAACTTTTTGCTTTGTTTTTGTGTCGTATTTGGTTCATTTTGATCTTTTGTTTCCTGTGCGGAAAATAACTATTAGTTTATATTCTCCTGCTTATAATATTAGCAATATTAGTCCTGATTATCTTCACGGTCGTTATATGATTCTGTAGCTCACTTTGGTTTGATATCTCTGCAGGGAAAGCAGATTCCTCAGGGGGCAACCATCGTGAAGCTGGTCACAACGCAGGCAGGCGGCACGGGCAAACCGACGGCCATCATCACATCGCAGGCAGGCAGCACTCCCTCCAACATCCTCGGCATCAGCAGTGTGCAGCCGCAAGTGCGCACTGTTCAGGTAACCACTCACTGTTGCACAATCACAGGTGACGCACGCTTTGCTCTCATCAGGCGGGGGGACGCAACACCATCATCAAGACCATTCCCACTTCCATGCTGAACGTCGCTCGTTCCGGAGCCACAGTCGTGCAGTCTGCTCAGTCAGCAGGGGGCGCTCAAGGCAAGCAAACCATTGTCATCGCTGCCCCCAAATCACGCATGGCCGGCGGTCAACCGACCAAGATCTTGACCACGATGCCCAAGTTGTCGACCACCACGACCAGCACAGGCAACACTCAGTTCATTGTGGTGACTACGCGTCCAGGAGGCCAGACAAGCACTGTCCAGGCACTCCCTGCTGGCACCACTGCCGGAACGCGCCAGTTGATTCAGAGCGCAGGAGGCAAACAGATCATCACTATCGTCAGCTCAGCATCAGCCCTTCAAGGTATTTACTCTGGAGGAAGTGTTTGGGCTGATCATCATGTTTGTTCACAGGCCAACAGCAGCACACTGTCAGTTCTCCCATCATCACTGGAGGGGCAACCAAACTGATCTCATCGCCGCAGATCGTCATGTCAGGAGGCGCGGCCACTGAGGCCACTGCCATCAGTGCAGATGGCACAGAAGTCAGTCTGGATGCGGCTGCTCTGGAGCAGCTGCAGCTGCAAATGGCAGCTGGGGATGCTGAGCAGGGCCATCCCATGCAGGTAGATGGCATGGATGGACAGTATTACCTGCCGCAAGTGGATGGCCCAATGGACGAGATGGAGGGAGAAGGGGAAGGCCAGCAGCAGCAGGAGGAGGAGCAGGAGGAGGGGGAGGTGCAGCCCTCAGCCCTGGAGGACCATCCCTCCACCATGCCCCTGGGACCCCCCATGGAGCCGGCAATGGAGGGAGATGAGGAGGAGGAGGAGAAGCCGGAGGTGAAGATGGAGGAGGATGAGGGCATGGAGGGCATTGATCCTCTGCCGCAGGGAGAGCCAGAGGTTGCGCCCACAGCTGCAATCAAGACGGAGGAGGATGATGACCCCTCAGCCGACCCCTTGGCCACTCTGGCCTCAGCTGCCATATCCAGCGCACCCTCAGATGCTACGGCTGACAGCGCAGCTGTAGTCGCGGCTGCTGATGAAAGTAAAGAAGACAAGGAGAATAAGAAGAAGGATCCAGCCAACACATGGTACGATGTGGGCATCATTAAGACCACGTCAACCATTGTGGCTCACTACCATCTGCCGTCTGAAGCAGGGCAGCAACCGGCTGAGCTCAGCGTTAGCGTAAGTGCCATGACCTCATGAGTCAAATCATGTTCACTTATGTCTTCAACAGGACATTGATGTGGTTTCTGTTCCGGATCAAGGCGTCCTGAAGAGACAGGAACTTCTGCCTGGTACAGCCTACAAGTTTCGAGTGGCCGGTATCAATGCTTGCGGGAGGGGCTCGTTCAGCGAGGTGTCTGCCTTTAAGACGTGCTTGCCTGGATTCCCAGGGGCCCCCTCTGCCATCAAGATCAGCAAGGTACTGGTCCCTCTTGCTTCTCTCCTCCTGACTTCATTTCATTCTACGTATTACACAGAGTCCAGAAGGTGCTCACTTATCATGGGAGCCGCCCCAGAACACAGCTGGCAAGATCACCGAGTACTCTGTTTACCTGGCTGTGCGTAATGCGTCTGCACAGGGAGCAGAACAGCCCAAGCCAGCAGGTGGCGCTGCTCAGCTGGCATTCGTGCGCGTCTACTGTGGTCCTAACCCCACGTGCGTTGTGACGCAGCCATCGCTTAGCTCTGCACACATCGACTACACGACCAAACCGGCCATCATCTTCAGAATTGCCGCTCGCAATGAGAAGGGTTACGGTCCAGCCACACAAGTCAGGTGGCTGCAGGACCAGGCACAACAGGCCATGGCAGCCGCAGCACAGGTCAAGTCAGTGAAGAGGACGCTGCCTCTGCAGGACAGGTGAGCACCCTCATCGAAAATTGAATTTTTAATTGTTTACTTGTTTACAGCAGTAAACAGATGACTGTGACGAACGTCAAGAAATTCAAAACAGAGGAGAATTGATTGTCAGAATTTTCATGGTTTTCGTTTTTTTTTTTTTTGTTTTTTTTTCACATTTGTTTTCTTCATTCATTAGGGTTTTTTTTTAAATGAATCTCCGATTATCAGATGTATTTCGATTCAAACACGCAATGCTGAAACCATCATCTATGAAATAACAAACTTCGTTCCTTCGGGAAGAAGCACTTGCAGTCGCCATAACACGTTTATATTTTTTCCTTTCAAAAATATTTTTTAAAAATTTGTTTTTATTTATAGTTCTTTTGTGTGCTCATTCCTTACGTGTAACACTGTAAATATATTTTGCTAACTTGAAAACTTGTTTAAATAAAAATATTCCTGGACAGCATTTCATTAGATTTAATTGATGTGTTTCTATTGTAAATAATGATATATTTTCTATTGATTGTGCATTTCTTTCCTTTTCTGGTCCATAGTTTGATGAATGAAGGAAGCGGTTAATCTTCCTTTTTCATTAGCATCTCGTTCGCTTTCTATGTGATTTAGTACTTATATTTCATTGTAAATAATCTGCAACATTTTCCGCTTTTGGTCATTGATGAAGTTTGTATATTAAAATATATCAGCTATCAACCTTCAGTGTTTTTTTCTTTTTTGAAATCTCATTTGAAAGTGATTTGTTATTTTTGCAAGAAATTGGTTTTTCCTCTTAACGGGAAACACAACAATTTCTTCCATCTGGACAAACCTGTCTCATTGCCTCAATCGCCGAGTGCACTAACAAAATTAATAGCAGCTATTGAGGTTATTGTAGAACAGGAAATTTTTGCGGTTTTAGGGCTCAGGCGCTTAATCCGGGCACCAATGATTGCATTGAAGCATAGTCATGTATTAGTCACTTTTCACATCTTTTCACGAAATTCAAATAATTTTAAATTTCATTTGTCTGATGCCTGATTGATTGGTCTTTCAATTTTTCTTTATTTTTTTTATTTTAATTTTTAAATTTTTTTTTTTCTCTTTTTTTTTTTTTTTTTTTTTTTTTTTTGTCAACTCATTAATTACCATTATTTTTATGGTGAATAAATGATATTATGATTATTAGTAATGTAGAATCGCCCTGAAACATTTTGCAATCGTGACCGCTTATATAGTGAAAAATTCCTGTTTTACAGTATCGAACAATAAACATGTCGCAAAGTTGATAACTATTTGTAATGTACATGTAATGGAATCCCCACAATGACTGCTTTTCTTTTTTTCTCTTTATTTATTAGCTGAAAATGTAGTACCTCCGTGTATTCTACTAAGTATAGAAATCAGTGTACCCGTGCTATTTTTTCGTCTCCATGTGAGAAGATAATCAGCAAGAGGTACGTTATGATTTTCTTCGGCCAACCATCATTCGCCTGTGATTTTCATGGTCAACCATTCGCCACGATTTTGTTGCTAATAACAACAAAGATGGGGGCTGACCGAATATTTGGATGAAACTTTGTTATCAAACAGATTCACCTTCAACGCGTAATTACGTTTACTCGATCGAACTTATTATTTTTGATGTTTCATTTAATTCAACTACTGAGTGCCGTTGATTGTGCTGTGGCTTTATATGATGAGTCTAAAATTTATAGTAAACTGTAAAGTTATAGGAGACTACAAACTTACCAAGTAATAGTATAATTAATAATGCTGTTTCAAGTACGTACTTGTAACTTAGTCCTAGTTGAGTTACTCACTAGTCACTTAGGCCTTCTCTAAATTGTGATTATCATTATTGGCGTTACAAAATATTATTGATCATTTGATGTAGGCAACTAGGAATTCTTTAATTATAACTTTATCAATTTTTCTACTAAACTCGATTGCATTGAACCGAAATATGCAGAAATGCAGAATAATATCGATAAAAATTAATGTTCAAGGCTGCGAAGGCAAACAATGTGATTAATCATTCTGTGACAATCTCTAGTCACTTTTCTCGACTGGTGACTGACTTCAAGCTATCTGAATTTACTTAGCGAGTGAATTAATGAGTTCAGCAAAACGTATGCACACAGCTGAATCTAATTATTTGATGCGATCATAATGTAATTGACTCACTGAATCATAATAATGCACATTACGAATGTTGCAAAACTGAGAATGATGCGTAAATCAAATCACGGTGTCAGAATAATGAGGGATTGACCGGAAAATACAAATATACTTGGTGCATGGTTTTGAGAGTGGAATTATCGTATGACAGTAGGTGCATAAATAATCAAATATGTATTGGCGTTATTTCATGTGTTTTGTTGGATGTAACCATTTTCTGCATGATTAATTTTAGCCTGTTGAGTGTTTCATCAAAATCTTTCAATCCCCCAAGAAGAAATATTTGCATGGATCAGTTTTTCCCTGAGGACTCAGAAGTTTGATCTTTTTCATGTTGAATGAAATTTTATTGTTTCATTCGCAGCACCATGCATCCTTGGTGACAGCGCTCTTTGAAGGTGGATCAGCGAACTCTGACCTTACAAGATGTCAGAGCCAGAGAAGGACACTTTTTTTTTTGAGCAGAGATGTATGCGCAAGGGTCCGAAGCGCTTCCGGAAGGCTCCGGAAGATCTGCCCCAGGACCTGCGATTCGCACATCTAAATCCGCGAATAGCTGCTTACCTCGCAAGCAAAGAGAAAGAAAAAATTGCAGAGGAAATCAGTGAAGAACTGAAAGCTGAAGGAATGCTGCCTGAAATCAACCAGAAGGTGCATATCATTAAGAACCGCCTCGACTGCTACTTGGCCAGTTCTGATGACGTTACACGAGGTGCCTTACAAGAACTGAAATCTCAATCACAGGGCGTTTTGGCTCAATTGGCAAAAGTCTTGTACCTTTTTGAAGGTCTACAGCCCACGTTACCAAAATCACTGGAAGGGAACTTGCTGGAAACATGGAGAGAACTGACATGTAGCGTGGTAAAGGTTTATCGTGAGTGGCAAATCCCACAGAACAGAGAACAGTATCTATTACGTAAACAGCAGAAGGATCATTGCTCAACATCGGAATCAGACAGAGATAGTGTGGCCAAAACAGGCAGCGTTCACGGATCCCCTCGCGATAACCTCGACGAGAGTGACGGACATCGGAGGAAGAAAGGAGGCCGCAACCTTGGACTGGCGGATATCTCAGAGAGGGATGAAGCAAGGGCACAGGGGGAGGGGATGGCACACCTGATCCGGCAGCAAGTCGAAGGAATGGGCAGTCTGATCCCTCCCCTGCGCAGGGAAAGCTCCCGCAATTCTAGATTGAGCAAGAGACGACCAAACTCAGGCCAAGGTCAGTCCGTCATTTCATAAAAAGTTCCTGTATATTAATGGTCCCTTTTATGAAGGCATTATCTACTATCAATAGTTATCTAATTAATTACCAAATTTGCGTTCTATTTCTATGGTTGCTCAGTTTAGTGTGGTCACATTGTTTTCTTGTCCTCTTTTTGAATAATAATTGAAATGCAGCCAAAAACAGTCTTGTTACTTCAGAGTTACTTACTCCAAAGTAACAACACTGTTTTACATATACATATTACATAACCCTCTTATGGGATCCTGGCTCATTTATGCTCACGGCTGACTCACTGGTTGTTATGCGCTTCATGAATACATAAGTGTGATAATTAAATTCAGTGCTGACTTTTATGTACCTGTGTGTTTATAATATTTTTGAGTTTTTGTCATAACTGGTCCAGGATCACTGACATATTGACACTTTTTACTTTTTCCGCCAAATATATATATGCGCTTTATAAGCCATTATCTATCACAAGTTGATGATTTAGGCTCAAGTTCAATCTGAGTTTATTGCATGTAATTCAATATTGATTAACAAAAAATGAGAATTTCATCAGATTTACAGATCAGAAGCATTTGTTAATGCAGCATAAAAAGTTGAGGCTGCAATTGTTCCATATTTATGATGTTATTGATGACAACTTGTTTGATAAATTGTCAATAATTTGTTAATTTGCAATCTGTACTGATAAAGATACTATACTTTTATGTATAATATTATATACACAATATCCACATGTATTTAAGTTGATACAATCTATTCTCTGATACTGAACTGATACACTTTTCTCTTTTAGTCAGCAGTCGAAAGAAGAATTCCTCTCGTTCCGATGATGCTCTATCCATCGGTTCTCATGGCTCAGATTTAGGAAAAGGTGAAAGATTATTTGGGCTGATTTACTTCGGTTGGAACATATCAGTTGTATTTTCTGGAGCAGGTGGAGGAGGTGGAGGAGGAAGGGAGCAGCCCAGTTTCTGGGCCGTCATTCAGTTCCAGTTGTCATCAAAAGCATGTGAAGACAAAGGTAACTGAAGCAGCCTCCTCGGTTTCTATGGCAACTAGCAGAATGTAATACAGTCAGACCCCGTTAATCCGCCCTCCTCCCTCCGTTCCCAAGGAAACTGACGGATTAACGAAAAGGGCGGATTACATTTCAGACTACAAATTGATGAAAATTGTGTGTCATTCTAAAACCCCCAAAACCCATGTAATGCATTAACGCATATACCATTAGGTTTGAAGCTGGAGGTAAAAAGGATCTCACAAACAATCACATGAGGCCAATAAAAGTTTTTTTTTAAATCGGTGATGGTTGTCTGCTTGTGATAAGGCTGATAAGCCGTTCCACCATGCCCAATCTGTGTAGTTCATCTCTATTTTCTTGCTTCGCTGCCTCCTACTCCTCGAATCTCTCTCGAACTATAGCATAAATGCGCGCACATGCTGCCTCGCTTCCCCGCCAAGACTTCCTTCGCGGGCTCAGATCCACTCGCTTCTCCACTCGATTGATCTCCATTTACAACTTCATCATCTCGTTCGTTCCGCTTCTGAACATCGCTTAACCCAGCGACCAATTAAATGAAAGACTGTAAGAATTTTCGCCTACGATTGATTCGCTTTGTTTAATTAACTTGTTAAGCGTTAAAGAAACGGGGAGGCACCATTTGTTGTTAAACTGACCCCGACTTCAAAGAAATCGCCGACAATTGATGTGTCTTAGCTGATGTTTTTTTTCTTTTTTTTTTCGACACGCTATTTGGGGGGCGGATTACATGTGTTATTTACAATGGTAAAGTGTAGATTCGTTCCCTAGAATCGTGGTCGGAGTTGGATTAACGAAAAGGATGGATTACATGACACAATTAACATTACAAACGATTCGTCCCTGAGATTTTAGGGCAGATTACGAAAAGGGCAGATTACATGACGGCGGATTAACGGGGTTTGACTGTACCTAAATGAAAATGCTGTTCTATAAATGAAGGATCCCGCGAATCTGATTATTAAAGTGGACCTCTGATTGTTTTGAAGTAGTAACGAATGATTGAGGATTCTAGACAAAACGCTTGCTATGGGCTAATTCCTGGATGCATTGAAATTAAGAGGTTTAAAATCTCGCTTTCTTCTAGCGTTCAATTTCAGACTGATGACGTGACAAAAGTAATTCTCCTATTGTTAACAATGGGAGTCGTCGAGTGAGCAGATCTTTCAGCAGTTCTCATAAAAGAAATCTCACACTCATCTCGTTTCATGCTATTCTGCCTAAACATGAAATTTGTATTTTAATTTGTCTTGAATATCATTCAAAATTTTCAAAAATGGTCTCTCGTCACTTTGAAAAGTCCATAGAATCGATCTAAAAAGGTTTCGAAATGAACAGAGGTCCTCTTTAATGTGTTAATTGATTAACTTGTTAAGATATTACATAATCCACAGGTTGGATCATGCACCCGGATGGCGGTAAAGATCCAGACGTGGAAAGCATTCTCCACTCGATCATTCACCGACTTCAGATTTCTCTGAAGCAGCAGTGAGAACCTTGGCTCAGCTGCGACATCAAGCATAAAACATCGTCTCCTTTTTGCAGACGTGACCAGGCCTCTCACAACAGAGACACAAACAACGACTGCCTCGTTCTCCGTCGTTACTATGGAGACTCGCATAATGAGCAGATCAAGAAGTACAAACTAGGACGTCAGTCTGCTGGTAATCGTGTCATGTCCTGCGTCATGCGGGGACAGAGGCCTCCGATTCCCTCCCTGACCCCTCCATCCAACGGGAAGCAGCTCTTCATGTCATCCACGACCGATGGCTCTATGACTGCTCTGTATCCTTCATTATTTGATTGAGTACAGATGATTTAGTGCACGGCTTCCTTGACGGCATTTGCCCAGATATCCCTCAGGAAGAACCGCTATGATCACATGTCGGAATACAAATGACAGACCAGGCATGTACGCATTTGCTTATGATGACGACTCAGCCGACCAGAAGATGCTCGCTTGCTTCACACCTTCTGGGCGCGGCTGCTGTTACTATAGCAACGGAGTGGTGCGCTTCTTAGCCACGGACGAAGGAGGAACCATCGCTGATGAAGATGGTGCTGTTACTAAGCGCTGGAGTTGGCCAGAAGGTCGACTGAAGGAGCCCATTGTTCTGCAGGTGAGTATTGTGCGTTTGCTTAATACATCTGTTTCCTCTCTGTGTGTAGTTGAGTCCGCATTTCACCCTGAAGTGCTTTGGTCTGGGCGTCGTCTCGCTTTCATTCTCATGCCAAAAGGAGTCGTACAAAGTTCACTTGAGTGCAGTTGTGGGCACTGAAAAAGAGGACAAAGAGGTAGCAGATTTATTCAAAGCGACTTCTGAATCGAAATGTTTGCTTGTAGAATTCTCTGATGACCAGTTTTCATTTCTCGTCCAATATGGCCAGAGAATTGATGCGACCACAAAAGCTGAGGAATCAGCTGAAGAAAGGAAGAACCGGGCGACCCAGGGTCAGTGCTCCTCCGTTGAGTGTCACTTCTATTTTTGTGTCTCCTCAGATGAAATCGCCGACCCTCTCCACTGACCTCCAGAAGCTCATCGACTTTCCCGAACCGACTGAAAATGACCCGGATTCCGAGAAATCGCTGATCAAACTGCAAAGAAAAGCAAAGTAGGAAGATTGTTGGTTTGTACTTCATATTGTATTTCGTTTTTACGCAGGAATCTGGTTGATGATTGGATGGAGCATTACCGCATAGCATTGCATATCGCTTCACCTACGCTCAAGGCAGTCAGAGACACGCCCATGAACGCCTCTCGTGCCATCAACTCAGCCAAAATGACTCACACCCCTGGCCAGGTCTACCTGATCGACCGAGAATCAACGAAAATCCCGAGTCCTGATATCGGGGCGCGAATTCCATCCGCTCCACCAGGTGACGCCACAAGATTACAAATGTCTTTTTCGGCTAATTCGCTGACCTATTTCAGGCTTAAACGGTGAACGGGTAATAAAGCACGTCTCTATTCCGGTGCCTGTGAAACCCGAACTTATGGCTGTCAAATTTGATGAACTTCAAGACCAGAGTGAGTTTCTTCAAGATGAAAGGCTTCCTCTTTCATTTGCTCCTGCGTCCTTCTCTTCTCCTCTGTAAGTGAATTGAAATATCAATTGAGGACATTTTGTTATTTGAGTTTCCGCCCTCAGCCTTCCTTCGACCAAACCTGCATCTCGCACTCGGTCTGCTCCTCAACGTCTCTTCCTGATGACGCAAGACTCGGAGGCCCCAGAGGGTCTCGGTCCTGACGCGTCACTCTGTCCGATTGCGCTAAGGGAAGGGTTACTGAGTGGCAGCAACGGTTACTGCAAATGCACGCGACACAAGATTCCAGTCATCACTGATGTTGAGTTTGATGAATTTGTGTTCACCAGATGTTGCGAAGACCAATTGATTATCATCTCGGTTGTTTCATCTTTGTGAGTGACTAATTAAGACATCAATCACGCTTATGCTTCGACATACATACATAGAAAACCACACCTTGACGTTATCTTATTTCAGATACCCTGACTCGAGTCCATCAAGCGCCATGTTAGAAAAGTTATACACTGACAAAAACAAGAACCGCACCCGGCCATGTCTGCAGTCGAAACAAGACGTGTTCCGTCTGTTCAAGTATGACGTGGCATCAGCAGCTGACCTTTGCACTCACTCTCAACCCACGCTGCTGCGAAGGCACAATGTTGTGCCGGGAATGTTCTTGGTGAGCGACATTGTGTGCTAGAACACGCACTCTGACGCATGTGTTTCAGATGTATCAAGGGTCACAGCTGGTGTTCTGCGACCACATCTTCAACGGCTACGGGGCGGAACGCAAGGACTTCCAAAAGCAACTTCTGCAAACGCGCAGATCGGCCAGAAAAGGCTACTGCCTCCCGAAAGACTTCAGATTCAGGTTTGCTCATTTCACGCTCCTCTCCTTTTGTGACCTCTCTTCTTTTAGTCCCCTAAAAGGTCGTCATGGTCAAAGGTCAGGATGGGGAGGGGAAATTGGAGGTGCAGGGGTCAATCGCCATGGCAACGTAGGGCTGACTCCCAATGAAGACGGAATGCATGCTGGGAGTTCTGATTCAAGTGAAAGTGATTTTCCTCGCCCTCAAATAAGGTTTGTGGACGAGATGGTTTGATTTCCATTTACTTCAAATAGATCTTGAAAGAGATCTGCTTGATTCTGCTTTGTAGGGCAATTCTCTATTTCTGAATTTCATTGGATGTCATAGCTACAGGAAGGTACAGGAACCTTATCTATGATTGGATTTGAGGGAGATAGTATTCTAAGCTTGCAACCACTGATCGATCTCTTTATTGGAATGGTAGTTCTCTTCACTATCAATCCGTGCATGACTCATAGCAGCCATTCCTCTGAAGAGTGCAGCGCTTGAATTCCGTTCTTTTTCCATGATCAGAGTTCGTGTGCGGAAATTACACCTCCCAGTCATTCAGCTGCCCATTAGTCCCCGCAAAAAAGTTCAAATTCGTCAAAACGTGCTGCTGTTCAGAAATCATTCTGAGCTCAGTAAAGCCTCCCCTAAGAGTGAGTCGCCTCAGCAACCGTTGCTAAGCAACGCTAACATCTACACAGTCATGCTGTGGCATTCTACACGACGTCCTGACTGCACTCATTTTTAATCCGTACATTATATTTATTCCAGTTTTCTTTAATAAATGTTCAAAATCAAGAGCTGTTTTTTGCAAACATCGAACATGGATTCTCCGAATGCTCAGATATTACTTCCTGCGGTTGATTCTTGCAGATTAACCCTGTCAGCCGGTCCCCACAAGAAGTCTCGCTCCTCTGGTAAATGAAGAAGTGCTATATCACTTAAGTCACTTTTTCCGGGAATTAAATCCGCTCCTACTTCCCTGTGTTTTATGCTAATGGTGTTGTATATTATTTTGTGCACGGTTTTTCTTGCAGGTTTTCTCCCTGTTTTAATTGCATGTGGTTTATTTCATTTGGTTGCTGATTCGTTTAATCCAAACTGTTTAATGTTTTCTTTTTCACTTAAGCTCATTTATTTTCAATGCTAATAATTATAACAAATTTATTACCAGAGGCTTCTTTATATACTGTAATATTGGGATTGTTTTATTTAAATTAAATTTTTCCATTTTTCCATTTTATTTTTATTTCAGTTACGTCGTCCCCGCAAAGTATCTTAGTTTGAGCGTTGAGAATTCGCTGCCCACGATCCATGAGAGTCTGCCTGTCATCACCGTTACGAACAACGATTCAACGAAACCTCTTAACAAAACCAACGCGGCCATCAGCATATCATGACGTACACTCAATCAGTCTTGATTCTTGAAATCATCCGACTTGATTAATTTAAAAAATAAAATAATAGTATTGATATTAATGTGTATAACATTTGAAAAACCAGATTAACTATTTCTATTTTATTTTTCTTCAATTATAGAACCAAAATATAAATTTCTATGAAATGACTATCTCGCTCAACTGGTGTAAATTTATGTTTCCTGCTGGAATTTCAGTATTTTTATGAATTTGACTCTATAATTATTCTTCAACTGTTGATGTTATATCTATGAATAAACAAATATTTGTAGCCTTAAATAACAAGTGCCCTTGGATTGTGCCATTTAGTGATGTATTATCTGAATCAATATTTCTTTTTTTCACTGACTATTTAATTACCGAGAAAGATTCATTCTGATCAAATCATGTGAAACTTTTTATCCATACTGCTGAAACAATACTCTACAGACTATTTTTAATATGGTGGTCTTATTTATTATAACATAATTTGTTGTCGTTATAAATGTGAAATGATCATTTCTGTCTTGCGTATTTTGTGGTACATGTATACTGAGCAACAAAAGAAACCATGCAGTTTTATATTTATTGTATCCTGAGCTCAAAAGAATTTGAACTCTTCCTAAACAGTTGTATGTGTCCTAAATGGTCACACAATGAATATTCAAAAAGAGAAACGAGGAAAATTGTGCTTGGTTGAACTACAATAGAGATGAACTAAGAAAGTTGTTCCGGATATCTCCCCAAAACATGCATGAAAATTAATCAAACCTTAGTAATTCTTTCTTTGACGATTTGCGAGTTGTTGTCCACCTTTCGTTTCTCAATGCAAGCTCGTTGGAAAGAGGGTGCGCAATAGGGATAATGCAGGCTGCGATCCTGTACAACACGTTTCGCACTTTTTAGCTGTACCAGGGCTCACCCTCCGTCTACGCTTCACCGCCATATAGAGTAGAACCTGTGGTATACGGACAGGGAATTATGCGGACATTTGTGGTATGCGGACGAAATTCTTTGGCAATACGTCTTGTGGTGTTAAAAGATAGGGACCTCATTGTGTTATGCGGATGTAGCGTTTCATCTCCCGTATGACGCTATACGGACACCTGTCTTATGTGGAGAGCGGACAGCCCTCCATGGCGATATGCGGACAGTATTATCGATGTTTCGATGTATAGCTCGGCAGCGCACGGTCGTCAGTCACGGGAAGTTTAACTGATACGACTTTCAATCGCGGCGTCTGCATGGCACTGTATCAATGCATTCAGCTTTGTTCTTTACTTTGATTATGTAATCCTTTTCATCTCATATTTAACTGGATGTCACAACATTCCTGGGGTTTTCTTCAAGTTGATTTCGATTGTTTAAAATGGGCGTGGCATTCTCCGTGTGAGCTAAGACAACTGGCTGTCTTGGCCAATGAATCATTCCAGATTAATCACGTGGTCACCGGGCTTAAGTCATCGAAGCAAGCTCCCCGGGGAGCGGGGAGAAACCCTGACACGATACTTAGTAGCGGGCAAGCCGTTTTACGCTCGTAGGTGACACATGCTTCAAAGAGATCAGTTGTGTTTAAGCTCGACCAATGAATATTAATTAGCTCATCGCGGAGTCATCCCGAGCCGCCAAAATGCACATAAAAAGCCACCGACAACGGCAATCATTCATTCTTCCCTGATAATCCCCCATTCACACATTTATTGTCTCTTCAAGCATCAACCGCTTTGCAAACCTCAGTTGAATCTTGCTATTAGTATTACATAAGACATAGAGCCCTGCATAGCTGAATTGACCCCTGGTGGGGTTACCATAGGAATAATCTGGTGTCAGGAGTTTATGCGGACAACTCTGGTATGCGGACAATTTCTCTTGGATTTTCAGCGGTTCGTATACCACAGGTTCTACTGTATATATATACGTCGGATCCCACGGACCCCCAATAAGTGGGCAAACAGTTCGACGATGACTTCGAAACGCAAGACTCCATCCGACGCCCTTTTAGAGGTCCACATTTATTCCCATTGAAGCGCCGTGTAATCGCCTAAATAGGGCGCTGCAGCACTTGCGGTGGACCTTTGGAAGAATGGGCTGCACTGACCCAGGAGAGGATCCAAATTCTCATCCGCAGGATGTACCGAAGGTGCATGGCCTGTAATCAGGTAATGAGAGGCTGCATTAATTATTGATGGCATTTTTAGCCAATAAAATAATCTTTTGATCTAGTGTGATTTTGATGTGGTGTGATTTTGCGTTTTGACCCCCCACCCCATATTGAACATCCTTGCTGATTCCACGTGACCACCAGAAACTTCAACTTCCGATTAATTCATCTTGGATGGATTCCCAACGCACCCACTAATCATATATCCATGATAAATTTAGTTTGCACTCCTCTATAAGCCTTTCAAGACAAGTATGGTTTCTTTTGTTGCTCAGTATAGAAAGAGACCTTGGTCATATCCAACTTCAATTCCAGAAAAAAAAAAATTTTAATGCTTCAGAATTTAACTAATTATGTAGTAAAACTCTCAAGTGCCCTGTTACCAGTCGATTAACGCTGTATGCTTGCACAAAAATAGGACATGGAATTAAGATAATAAACTTTAATTAGAGGAAATTAAATCACAAAAAAAAAAGTAAGTGTGATCATAAGATGAGCCACAGTAGAAGTTGATTCAGAAAGGAGGCAATTCAGTAAGTCAAGCGCTGGTTCAGTTGTGAAGATGAGTTGATCGGGAACGGCTGTGTAAATGGCCGAACAGTCTTGTTCTCAGTTGTGAATGCACCCAAGGCCTTATGAAGGACCCAGCCGGGAAATTCTGTCATGCAGTAGCGGTCATAGTTGATGAAGATTAAGGTCACAAAATTATATGTTTGAAGGAAGATCGAGCAGTTGTTGAGATGGACAAGGTTGAAGGTAAGCGATGATCATGATGGAATGTTCACACAGATGGACAAGCACAGGAGGCGCAATTACCAGATGATTTCCGAGTATATATATCAATATAATGTCACAGCTCAATTGGTCGCATCATAGGAGCTGATGCTCTGTTGGTTCTGACAACATGACAACCAGGCGACCGACTGCTTCATTGCCGCGTTAATGTTGTCGGATACAACAGCCAGCTAGGCCCCCGATTTTCGTCGGGCATAGTAGCCTAAACAGGCGAAAATGCCAAAAATTCCAATGACAAGTCCAAGGATTAGCGCAATGGCATCTCCCGCGTCAAACGCAGACACGGGAGTGGCGAATAATGCCAGGATTAAGACAAAAAGTGACACGAAAGCTGCACACTCTGCCATCTTGCGTTAAGTTATCACATGACACTCTGGGCACATGACTCTATGGACGAATCCATTTGGGCCTTTTTTGTGATTTTATCAACTGAATGTTAAATCTATTGAATAAATCATAAATTACATGGATTGGGACAAAAAAGCCTTTGTTCAATAACTGCTATCCCAAATAAAAACAACGAGCAATAATCACATTTAGTTATTATTCAAGGATTCAATCCTGCCTTCCCCATTNTTAGACTCGTCTACATGACGTCATTTGTTATTATCACGTGATGATGATGACGCTTTCAGTAAACCGAAAATACTTAATACAGTTCGTCTGTATGACGGTGTAGTACGTCCTGTGAAGTTGATGTAAATTAGGGGAAAACCCAAAAATTCAGACCATCAATATCAGGATTGCACAACATCTTGATGCATTAAACAATTACTATGCAGTCGATATTATTCAAAATACATGAACAATTATTAGAAAAATTAAAATAAATACATTAATGTGATATAAATTACCAAAAAATCATGATCTTCCTGCCATGTTAAATTCCCATAGGACGGTGAGTTACGTAAGCATATTATGATTATTACATGTGTTCATGTTAAAAGATTAAACATCCACTTCATCCACCTGATATTCTAAGTAGCCTTACAGCCTCCTGGCCCCTCTCATCACCAATTAATACATGTAGGGTGATCTTGCAAGGTATTCTTCTCCCCATGTTAAATTCCCATAGGACGGTGAGTTACGTAAGCATATTATGATTATTACATGAGTTCATGAAAAAAAATTAAACATCCACTTCATCCACCTGATATTCTAAGTAGCCTTACAGCCTCCTGGCCCCTCTCATCACCAATTAATACATGTAGGGTGATCTTGCAAGGTATTCTTCTCCCCATGATAAATTCCCATAGGACGGTGAGTTACGTAAGCATATTATGATTATTACATGTGTTCATGTAAAAAAATTAAACATCCACTTCATCCACCTGATATTCTAGGTGGCCTTACAGCCTCCTGGCCCCTCTCATCACCAATTAATACATGTAGGGTGATCTTGCAAGGTATTCTTCTCCCCATGTTAAATTCCCATAGGACGGTGGGTTACGTAAGCATATTATGATTATTACATGTGTTCATGTAAAAAAATTAAACATCCACTTCATCCACCTGATATTCTAGGTGGCCTTACAGCCTCCTGGCCCCTCTCATCACCAATTAATACATGTAGGGTGATCTTGCAAGGTATTCTTCTCCCCATGTTAAATTCCCATAGGACGGTGGGTTACGTAAGCATATTATGATTATTACATGAGTTCATGTAAAAAAATTAAACATCCACTTCATCCACCTGATATTCTAGGTGGCCTTACAGCCTCCTGGCCCCTCTCATCACCAATTAATACATGTAGGGTGATCTTGCAAAGTAATCTTCTCCCCATGCTAAACTCCCATAGGACAGTGAGTTACGTAAGCATATTATGATTATTACATGAGTTCATGAAAAAAAATTAAACATCCACTTCATCCACCTGATATTCTAGGTGGCCTTACAGCCTCCTAGCCCCTCTCATCACCAATTAATACATGTAGGGTGATCTTGCAAGGTAATCTTCTCCCCATGCTAAACTCCCATAGGACGGTGGGTTACGTAAGCATATTATGATTATTACATGTGTTCATGTAAAAAAATTAAACATCCACTTCATCCACCTGATATTCTAGGTGGCCTTACAGCCTCCTGGCCCCTCTCATCACCAATTAATACATGTAGGGTGATCTTGCAAGGTAATCTTCTCCCCATGTTAAATTCCCATAGGACGGTGGGTTACGTAAGCATATTATGATTATTACATGTGTTCATGTAAAAAAATTAAACATCCACTTCATCCACCTGATATTCTAGGTGGCCTTACAGCCTCCTGGCCCCTCTCATCACCAATTAATACATGTAGGGTGATCTTGCAAAGTAATCTTCTCCCCATGCTAAACTCCCATAGGACGGTGGGTTACGTAAGCATATTATGATTATTACATGTGTTCATGTAAAAAAATTAAACATCCACTTCATCCACCTGATATTCTAAGTAGCCTTACAGCCTCCTGGCCCCTCTCATCACCAATTAATACATGTAGGGTGATCTTGCAAGGTATTCTTCTCCCCATGTTAAATTCCCATAGGACGGTGGGTTACGTAAGCATATTATGATTATTACATGAGTTCATGAAAAAAAATTAAACATCCACTTCATCCACCTGATATTCTAAGTAGCACTTACAGCCTCCTGGCCCCTCTCATCACCAATTAATACATGTAGGGTGATCTTGCAAGGTATTCTTCTCCCCATG
>KB296055.1:87441-118359 GCA_000328365.1 Capitella teleta | reverse complement strand
AGGCCGGAGAGATAAGCCATTCCACTGGCAATGCTAATGCTGAACTCCATCAAGTCTTTCACTGTGGGGCTCTGTGGGTGAACAAATAATTACAAAAATTATGAATAATATAATGATAAAATAACACATAGGATTAATTCAGCATGAAATCTTATTAATTTATGAAAAGGGTTAAGTTAACTAATAGATTATATGTACTGACGTTTCCTTCATCTCTGATGTATGAGAGGAGGTCTCCGTGTTTCATGAACGGTAAAATGACCAGAGGGAGGTTCTCTTTGTCCAGGGTGATACCAATCAGCCGCAGAATGTGCGGATGGTCAAACTCCTGCATGGTCAACGCTTCATTCAAGAACTTTCGGGCGTCATACGAACTTGCGTAGAGAGCGTTTTCTGTGGGCGAAAAATAAGTAAATTTTTTATTTTTATTTATTTTTATTTTCCAACACATGTAAATTTGAAATTTGAAAAAAAGTTAATAACAGTAAAACACAAAAACGAGACAATAACAGCAACATAAAAACCGAACAAAAATAAAAGTAAAAACAAATTTTTTTTTTCTCCAGGAAATACAAAATCCAGGCATAAAAAATCCAACCGAAAATAAATAAAATGAACTGAATCTGGGAATTAATAACACAAGCTTCACTCAATCATGACATAATTACTCACTCTGAATAACTCAGTGAATGCAGAAACAGAATAAAGTCAATTGGTTAGTATTCTCGTCCAATTCCATTAATTCATTTAGCATACCAACAACAACAAATCTCTTTTTTTCCCCTCTTTTTCTAACAAAATATGAAAATTGCATGCAACTTTTTTCTTTAAGAAAAGAAAACACACACACTCTTTTCAGTGTACCCACTTTGAAAAAGCATCATACATTCTGAAATATCATTAATTTTCTCTTTGAATTTCATATTCATATAAAATGAAAGTGACTTTGCATCAAAGTAACGATATTCAAACCGAACTAACCGGTCAGCGTTTTGAGAGTCTTGACCGCCACCTCCACCTCCTCCTTGCCGTTCTGCGCTCTCAGGAATCCGCGGTACACGCAGCCAAAATGACCTTGACCAATGACCTCTAGCAAAAGCAGGCGGTCGCGCTGTATGAGCAGATCAGCGTCATGGATCAAGCGGTGAGCCTCGTCATCAATCAGCGTGCCTTCGTCGGGCGTCGCCAACGGCTGCGTCTGGAGAACCTGGCTCTGCGACCAATACGCTGTGCGGAAAAAAAAAAGTAAAAATAAAACATCAGTAACCATGGCAACCACACTCACGATTCTCAGCGTGACGGTACTCCACTTCGCCTTGGGTGCCTGCAATTTCAGAGTACCGAACAGGATCTGATCCGGATGGTTCTTTGAGTTTTTTCTCAAAGGGACTGCACTTTCTGCACTTGAGCACAATGATGAGGAGGAAGAGGATGATGAGAGCACACGCCGACGCCACAGGGATCGCCACCATCAGGATGTCCTGGGGGCGTTCTGCAAATTGTAACCGGCCGATTTCAAACGTGAGCAAGCCAACTGTGACCTGGAGAAATGATCAAAGAGTTATTATTGATACAAATATTTCCTTGAAATAATTCTTTTCATAATTTTATTTATCTCTACAATGGATGCTTGGCAAAAAAATGTGCAAATCATAGTATATGTAATGAATAAAATGCTGTGAAGGGAGTCCAGTGGTTACATAGACTAAGCGACAGATTAAATTAGGAAATGCTGAAGGCCTAGCTTTCTTAATGACCAAAGTTAATGAATAAAAATGGCCCCTTTCTGCATCCCCTGCCAGAGCCCCTTAATTAACAGTGAAACATATTTTTGTAGAGCCATGTAGATCCACCAGTGATTAATGAAATTTTTGGGCTAATAATTTGATTTTATATTTTGTGAACAACAGAAAAATGGAAAGAAGTCTTACCACGACATCAAATAGCTCGTCGGTTAGAGTGGAAGGTTTATCCGGAAGACAGATCAAAACCGTGGAGCCCAGTTGAGTAACATTACATGCCTTGTCACCAATGAAGACTTTCAAATGCTCCAGCTCTATGCCGTAGTCCAAGTACTGACCCTACGCAGGAAAAAACAAAAGTAAATCCGACGCCACAAGATTTGTGAAGAAAAATGCAAAGAAAATATCGACAAACATCGCAATGATGGATTAAATATATATATTCATCATTTATAGATTAGTAAAATTAACCAACCTGAATATCGAGATAATTCTCGTCAGAGTAGAAGATGCGCTGGTTGTCATACGAACTGAATCGGTGGAACACAGGGTCCACCGTATACTGCATGACCCCTAGGTCAGGGTGTGTGACCTTGAACTCTCTCAATGCCGCGACGTCATCCAGGATGAAATTGAGGTCAAAGTTCAGGACATCACCAGGAGATAAATCAAAGGCAACCTTAGTGACACTGGGAGTCCAGCAGGTCATGCGCAAGCCATTTCCATGCAGATCACAGTGCTGTAAAATAAAGTCAACGTTCATATAATAAAAGCAAATATAGAAAAAAAAATTCATTTTATTTACCTGGTAAATTAAAAAAAACCAAAAAAATAAAAAAAACACCAACACGCACACACCCAAAAACAGAATAGATAGAAATAGCGGAGAATGTGAAATCTTACTTCATAAAAGGTCTCCCCGGTGCCATGCATCTTGATCTGAATTTGCGGGTTCTGCACAACGTCCAAGTTTGATCCAACAACCGTCACAGGCACTCCACCACTGACAACCACAAATAAAATACAAATTCCACATTGAAAGAAACGGAAACAAAATCAATACCTGACGATGCTTTTGAGAGGATAGACATTCGAGATGTCCGGATCATCGGCGTAGATGAAAGATTCATGGAAAGAAATCTGTGTAGAATCAATGGTCAAGTTGACCTTTCCTTCTGCCTGGCTGTCCAGTGACCGCTTGAAGAAGTAGTGGGCAGGCAGCTGACCGTCCAACCACGATGAGGTCTTGCAGGTTATCAGCTCTGAGTTCACTCTGAGGTTAATGAAGAAAGGAAGTTATTTATAACTTTTTTTCAAGGTTATTTCACTCACGACATGATATCACAAGGGTGTCCGGCCACTGAAATATGGCGGTGGTTTCCAATGTCCAAGTTTAGGCCGGAAACCTCAAGTGTGGTACCTCCGGATTTTGGTCCAATGTTCGGAAGAAATTCGGTCAACATTGGTTCCTAGGTAGAAAAAGTATAAAAAATTATAATCCTAGAAATGAAACAAAAATGAATATTCAAGAGGTTTGTGTGAACTCACTCGGTAGGAGAAGCTGATATGTCCAGAGGTAGCATCTCCCCGGATGTTGAACTTGACTGTCGTCTTGCTTTTGTCCACTACGGTCACCTTGACCTCCCGGTCAATTGACCCACGAGAGGAAGGTCCAGTTCGACAAACAATTCTGAAAGATGCATGTAATTATTTCAGTCAAAATGACTCGGTAGGAATTTCTCACAAAGTGGAATTTCTCGATTCAATCAGACATTCGACAAGAGCAACCATCACTTTCGCAGTACTTCGCTCCCCTCCAACGATTGAGGCGTTACCAAAGTTCTGACCATGGATTGTGACCTTAGTTGACCCTTGCACTGGACCGGTCAGCGGTCCAAACTGTTGAAAATAATAAAGACACTTCAAAGGATGGCGGGAGACGGTGCGTTATGAATTTCTAATAACTGAGTGTGAGCGGAAAATGCGTTATGATTCCTGATGAAGAGTGTATCGAAACGCACAACAGGAATTAATTGATGGAAATCTAATAACGATTGAAGAATCGCAATAAATCAATTTGCATGAATATTGAAATGACACTGAAGAGAAAAAAAAGGTAGAGGTACTCACCGAGTCGATAATGGGCGGACAACTGTCTTTCATCCAGCTACCGGCGGATGTGCATTCTTTTTCCGTCGAACAGTGATTATCACACCATCCACAATTAAGAGGGTCAGCTGTGGTCACACACGTGGAACAATCTTCATAAATTCGGCACGATTGTACGGGAACTTTGGAAATCTAGGAGGAAATAAAACGAAAGATTAGTAATGAGGCGTGCGTTATGATTTCGCGCCAAACACAATCTGAGCGAAAGTATAGTGCGTTAACATGACGTGCTTGCCTGTCAAACTGTCTAGTAAATATTGCAAAAATTGACATTAGTCGAACTGACGAACGTAAAGAGTTTGTTTATTGACAAAAGGTAAGGAAGTAAAAGATCGGTATTGTTGCGCGAGGCCGATTTACAGCGTTGCAATAATGATATCCGTTACCCCATTAAAATAATGACTCTTGTTCTTGCATAGAAATATTGTTGTTCTATAATAAAAAGTATCAAAACCAAAGATGTAGAGCCCTAGAGGTAGATCATTCAGAGGTAGATCAACTACGTGCTAAAATCAACAAAATCGAAAGCGGAACTGCGCGTGTGAATCTTGTCTGCTATTTTCGCGCGCAAAAGAGGAAAAAGAGAGTAACTTTCCACCTTTCGCAAACACATGCACGCCCAAATCTTTTCACCATTCATTCTTGGAATATCTATCCATTGCACCATTCGCGCAGTAAAATCACAAACAGGGAAGCTGTAAAAAACATTATTCCCTTCAACTTCCGAGGGATCTTTGTTTCGTGATATTGGCGGGAAACCACATGGCGATTCAAGGACACCCTCTATCAAGGCCAAGAATACGGAAATAAGTGTTTCGCATCTAGCGAATTGCCCTTAAAACCCCAAATGTTAACTCCACCTCGTCCGCCTCGTGGGGATACGACATTAAGTCGAAGCGACGATTGATGAGTACAAAATGACGAAATCTGAGCTGACTTGCGAGAGAAGCAGCTGTGACAAGCGCGCATGTCGCGGCGTCTAACTCGGTTTGTTACTAATAGCAACAGACGCCATTTTGAATCAGGATTGAATTTCACTCTAAAGAGACAGGAAGATGAATGATTGATTAAATTGCGTAAGTAACTCTGTATACGAGAGTAAAGAGAAGTTGTTTACTTCGCATTCAGTTAGAGAATCAACCTGCATTAGTTTAACTATCGTAGCGGGGAGGGAAATTCTCGCGCTCGCAAAACCGACTTTTTCTCTAGTGCCGAGGAAGAAAAATATCTTTGATTGATGTTGGCTTATGTCATTGAAGGATCAACAGCGCATGCGCACTCACGAAAACGCACGAGGCAGCGAGGAAGAGGGGGAAAAAGAAGGGAGGGGTGCGAGAAGTGGGGAAATGGAACGCCTGCTTGAAACAAAAAAACGAGCAGCGGGTACGTCCTACTGGGCGCGATTACTTCTGCATTACGAAGGAATCGCATGCAGTGGAAATTTATGAGAAGCTCAACGTCTATGATTTCTACGAGGAAAAATCGTTATCTTGATTAATATTAAACGCACGATGTATATGATAATATGATATTGATAGCTTGAAACCATTATGTATGGAAAAAAAAAAAAAAAAAAAAAATGAAATTAGTTAATCATATAATTAAAAACCCATAAAATCCCATTTTTCTTATTACCAGAATTGGAATGGAGATTAGTTTATATGATTAAAGAAAAGAAGAAGAAGAAAAAAAAATTAACACAAGAAGATAAAAAAGATGAACGGAAATGGTTAATGGCGTCGAAGTCTCCGATTGCTTATGTCTTGGAGAACTTTGACCTCACGACCTCCTTCGTCTGTCAAACAGGAAGTGGGAAGTGACAAAGGAAGAAAGTCCAAGTTTTCCGAGGGAAGATATATCCGAGATATAGATCGAAGAGAAAATGAGTGGGTGGAAAAAAAAAAAAAAGCAAGTCGCAATTTCCCGCATGTTCATCAGTGCGCAGGAGCAAACCGAGTGCGCTTTGTGATTGACAGATATCGATGAATCATCGATCAGGCAACACTAGGTAATCCATGTAATTATTAATCCGTAACCATTAAAATAAATAAATAAATAAAAACAACATTTCCCTAAAAGTACGATTTATGGTGAGCCCGTCAGTAAGGAACAACGCAGTTTTATTTATTCGTTTATCATTACATATTTCTTCAGGTAATTCCACCGCCTATTGAAATTGATAGACGCATCTCCAGGTAGGCAGGTAAAGAACAAAAATTGACGCAAAAACTTGTCGTGTGTTGCACGTGGATAGCCTGAGACTTGCTTCTGGAGCGGCAAAAATCCCCCGCATACGTCAAGTGAGCGCTACAGTGTGCCACGCATTTCGAGGAATGAGCGATAATTCGTTTTTTACTCAAGTTGCGCAGCTCACATATGGAACGAAGTCTTGCTGCACGTTGAACAGATCAGCGACTCAAGATGCGCAAAAAGCCTTCGACACAATGCGCAACTCCCTCCTCCCGTGGGAGGAGGCAGAGGGTGAGTTTTTTTTTTTTTTTTTTTTTAAACTCCTGCCCAGGGTCCCTGGAAATTGAGACCGGAAGCAGACGAACATGCATCCAGGCACGCGCTTGGAACAACAAGATTTTGCAGTATCGCCAGCGATATCTTCGAAATCTGGCTGGAGATCCATAATCGTGGGCGAAGGGAAAAATTTGATTCGAGATGCACAATTTCGGAGAATTAAAAGAATACTAGAGAAACAGATAAGAAAAAGTTGTTTTCGGGACGCTAAAATCACACACACACACACACACACACACACACACACACACACAAACGTTCGGTGATTAACTTGTACAAAAATGAAGACCATCTGACGATACGAAATACAGCAAACTATTACCACAACTACTGAACTAGAATAAGCATGTAATGCCGTAATCAATTACATAAAAATAAACAGAAGGGGAAAAATAGGCCCATCTTTCAAACTGCTAACTCCAAGGTTACGAGACACGTGATCTGCGCGAGAGCCAATCAGAGGCGCGAACACCCTGACCTTGATAAAATGGCGCGAAATGAATGATAGGAACAGAGGGATCTGCCAATAACGAGCATATCACCAGATAAACCAAAGATATTCGCCCAAATCATAACAACAAGTCGGCTCCACACACTCGGCGTCCGTTTACTCAAATACTACACACGATCTAGCGGTAGATTCGATCAATCTAGAAGCATTATCGAAAGAAAGAAACACGTCGGAGATAGCAATCGATTCAACAGGGGTTGCCATGAAAATAACGGTTTTAACAGACTGTATTTCCATTTTCCATAGAACCATAATATGAAATACGACTGCTTTTATAGATATACATATTATATATACATATATATATATGAATATAAAGCCAGGAAATCGATCATTACACATGCGTGATCAGTACACAGATCTAGCGATTTAGGCAATTATGTCGGAATTCCATGGCCGAAGATTACAAGGGAAAAAATTCAAATGGTCGGGAGAAAAATATGGTCGAGAAACAGATCAAAACATGAAAAGGGAACAGAACGATTGCATGAATGGATGACATCCTGAAAATTATCGGATGCACGAGGAAAATCGTCGTTGTACAACTAATAACGACAACGGATGCAACTAAAATGATACAATCACTGAAGTGCTTATGATATGCCTTTCAGGATACTTAGTACGTGTCGGATATCCTCGAAGTCAAGTACGAGCAATTATGTCGGAATTAAACCAAACCACATACGAAGAGATGTGTGAAAATAATTACCACAGCTTACATTAATTACCACATCTTACGTTATCATGTAATTATTCGCTGGTTTTAAAATCAATCAATCAATCAATCAATCAATCAATCAATCAATCAATCAATCAATCAATCAATCAATCAATCAATCAATCAATCAATCAATCAATCAATCAATCAATCAACAGGACAGCAACCTGTGATAAGTAGGTCATGACATAATTGAATATTTCCGGAGCAACGCTCAAGAAAGAAAAACAAACTGTCTTCTGGAGCACCGGATACGGTTTCAGGTTGACGCTCTAGCAAGTGCGTCAAGATGTACCTCTAGATTTTTCTCTGCTGTCAGATTTCCAGCTGAGACAGATGGAGAGAGAAAAATCTGGATGTTTAAAACTTCATATTTATATAAAATTTTAATATCATTATAGTAAGTCCAATCCAATTTGCATAAGTAGTCCTCGCAAGAGTTAAGTTGAGGTCAAGACTCATACGAATTGTTTTTCCAGATTCTCGAATAATTATTAGCAAAAGCTTCGGAACTTCGAAGTAAAAATCGTTTATGTCTATATAAATATTGAATATAATGATTCCCAGGAGAGAAGAAAACCTGACAGAGCCAGTCATCCCGCACCAGTCTGCGGTTGCGACGAGAAATAACATTTCCAGGAAAAAAACTCCTCAGTATGTCATCACGAGCGCATTAAGATAATTACAACGAAAAGCAGATCCGGCGGACAGAGATACGATTATGATAAAAATTCGGATTCAAAATTGAGTTTGAAATTTTCAAAAATCTGGTAACCATAGCAGCAGCGGGAAAGCATTGAAGGCGATTTTCCATGCTTCGCGATTTCTTTTTCTCGCGCGTCAATCATTTTCGCAGTCTGACTTTGATAAATCGAGGCTGTTGGCATTAAATTGGGCTGATCGGACAACATTATCAGGTCATCATACACGAAGGCCTTCGGGGTCGAATTGGGTGGTCACTGGGCAGAAAATTACGCCTCCTGTTTCTCTGTATGCAGAGTACAGTGGAACCTCAACATTGAAAATGCTAAATCAATGCTAATTTATGCATGGATTTTTTTTTTCTACTCACTCGCAATTTCGTCAACCAATGTATTAAACACACAGTTAGAATCATGAAATTTTCGCGCCCACTGGTATAAAAACATACCATGAGATTAAGAATTATAAACCGGGTATACAGAAATGTCAAATGGTGATTTCTCTATAAAACTGACAGTTCTCGGCAATTAAAACGAAGACATGTTAAACGAGGCATGGTCGCATGGAGTCCATCTCTCAAAGTCAAAGTGAATTGAGAGTCAATTTGAAGGCAATTTGCGCGTCTTTCAAGACGTGTAACCCAAACGGGGTCATGTTTCAGCCCCCGTCTGCCGTACACCCTCTGGCACAGGTCAGTCAACCCGTGTTGCCATGGTAATTGATGATCCCAATGGTCAACCATACTGTGTGCAGTCAAAGGTCAACCATACAGGTCTGGTTCTCAGTCTCAGTTTATCACTAACTAGCAATTGGTAAGTTTGAAATTGTTGGATAGCTGTGTAATAGAGTACTCACTCTGTTCTGCGTCAAAACGTAGATGTTCTCCTGGCGCAGGTCAAAGGTCATCTCCATGGCTACTGCAGGACGCTCCAGTAGAGCCCCGACATCAATGTCAGCGTATGGGGGTGAATCCGTACCGTCGATTAGAACCTGTGAATCGGAAGAAAGAAAACCATATCAATATTTTTAAAACTTTATTTCAAAACAATATTTGCTTCACATTTCTGCACAAAAGAAACAGAAAATATTTCATAAAATAATTCACAATGCACCGCTTATGCACTAATGGATATGACCAAATCCCGCATAATAGACACAGTGAGGTACTAGCATATCTTCACAGGCGGAATTATGCAAGAACATTTTTTCTTCTACAATTTATCAAAAAGGTTTTCCTAAAGAGAGGAAGCTCTGAACAGATGTTAGCGAATGGCGCTGGCTAATTTAGCCAACAAAAGAGGGTTTTTTTTCTCTGTAACAAACCGTGAGATCAGACGAAGGTCATCGAATGACAAGAGCACCTAACTATAATTGAGAGCTCTCAGAGAGAGAGCGGTGGAGAGGTTGGTAGAGGATGTGATTCCTATGAAATTTAGTTTCATGCAAGTGGTGGTCAAAATAGAAACAGGTGTTGAAGAGTCGCTATCAGGTCTGTGAGGGAGGAGATTCTTTTTTTTTTTTTTTTTTTAATTAAGACAAAATTTAAGAAAAATCTCTCAATGGAAATCAGAATGGTTATTATAATTAGAAAGCTCAGATGAGCATTGCACTATACATGTAAGTGAATAGGGTAATGATATATAATATCGAATATTTTGAGTTTATTTCTGCTTCGAGCACACAGGACCGACGTCTACAAGGGTCTCTACTGATTACGCAAGAGAGTCCACTTGATATTCCACTCTAAACAAAAATTAATGACTCCGAGTTTATTATGACAAACACCGCCTGTGCTGATGACGTCATAACCCCGGAAATGAGTACACAACTTCCTGTGGTCAGTCTGCTGTTAAATTGTCAATTATTTCGTGAGTGTTAGGTCACTTCACTTGAGGTCTGTTATACACGTTGACCTAAGGATACAACTCTGTGGCTGAGTACAACAGGTTAATGAGGATTAGTGTATACATTTATACCTCCCATCTGGCGTACAGGTTGAATTAATTCATAATCAAAATGAAGACGCCTTGTCTTATATCTTAAATTATACCAAAATGAAAGGCTTACAGTGCACGGAATATATTATACCCCCACCCCTCTCCCCCTATGCGAGTGACTACAGGTGCGTAACACGTGCGATGTACTTGATTGAACCCTGGATCGTCCAGGCACGTAAAAATATCACCTAAACATTGATTAAATTGATGCATTATAGGGATCACATAAGACCGCTAGGTAAACACTCAAGAATTCTATAAACGATGACACTCCAGAGTATATAACACCTGTACAGACATGCCACACGGTATGAAAGGGAATTATTGAAAAGAGAACGGGGAAAAATGTATACCTCGTTAGCTAGGATGAGTTTATCGGTCTTAATTTGTTATTGTTAAACATCGAAGAGCGGATCTCACGCTGGTTGGTTCATACGCCCAGTGATTGAGTGAAGTATTACGGCGTCTCATTTCAACTCAAAGCAATTATAATAATGTGAACTCGTTATAAACCTCAAGAGATTGTGTGACGTATAGGTGCACTCACTGGTTTTAGACTATAGTTGTGTGTAAATTGTGTGTGCTACTGTGCATGCCAAAGTGGAGAACAATAAAGAACTATGTAGTTGTCCTCAGAATTTGGCAAACGAATTGACTGACGCGAGTTGCATGTATACAGCGTATGCATTGATTCATAATAAACGATATGACGTACAGCGGACTTAAGAGCGATTCTTAAGTCTATTCTAATCGACTCAAGGGGCTTAACTTTCAGACTTAATTAAATTCCGGGAAAACAGAGCCCTGCATCCGAAACGAACGGCATGAGTTGATTTACGGCTAAAACTTCAAATTGTAAGAATAATCACAGCCAGAGAAAACTCACGAAGAGGGAAAAATAAACCACAGGGAGATTTGAAGATGCATTGCGAGACAAAGAACCGGCTGCATCCAGGGTACTAGCTCCAGTGTACTGCGAGACTGGCGCTGAGGGAATCGCGCGCGCACTAAAACCCGCCATGTTTTCATAAGTGGCAGTCATGTCGGAGGCGCGTAAACATATTTTTATGTCAAAATAATCGCCACGAAGAGACGGCGCGGGGATCTTAATACAATCCTGGTGACAGTAATCCGATATTTTGATCGTCAAAACAATACTAGAAGCAAATGTTCGTTGCCACGCGCCGATGTTGTCTGTTAGTACCCCCAGAATGAACGCAGACGATCATTTTTTTCTTCGCGCCATTTTTTAACGCTTGCAGCGAATATGCCCTGAAGGAAGTATGGCAATCGTACTACTGATGCTGAATTCAAATATTTACGTTTTACTACTTTTATTTTTCTCTGTGGAGGTCGTGGGGTCAGATTGAGCAAGCGTCCGTATAAACTGATGTTTACAAGACAATCACAAGATGGCGGAGTGGGACGACCAAAGGCGGCCATTCCTCTCTCCCTCTCTCTTTCCTTCTTCTAGAACTTTCGATGAACGCTGGGATTTAACCGCAGAACGGATATGGTTGATGGATTGAATTTACTTTAAACTGGTGAATACGATCCTTATGACTAAATACTAGATACAATCACCAGAACCATAAAAATAATTACAAATCTGTCACTAAACTTGCCAATAACAAAATACAATAGGCAGACTTGGTAAAAAAACAACAACTTTGCATGACACCGTCTGAGTTGATTCTTTCCATCGAAACAAAAAGAAATAGTCGATGATACATAATACCAGCATGCATGTAAGTATAGCAGGAAGACAACAACGAAAATATTGTCTGTTCGGAGCTCATAAATTATCATTTCACGACAATAGAAGCTGCCAAACCACAACAAAGACGCTGCTGGGGGCAGTAGACAGACTCACTTTTATAGTTGTCAAAATTGAAAATTGTCAGCTGCGATGCTGACAATCACAGAGCTGCTAGTTATAAGCATGGACGCCCTTAAGTCTGATAATTACGTTTACCTGCATACATATTTCATTAAATACTTCACGTTCAATAGGTAAATAGCAGACGAGAAATCCTCAAAACTATGACATCGAAACTGAAAATTGGGATTGAAATTGGGCTCATAGATCTCTGCAGTTGATTCATTTAAAGCCACTTCCAATATAATAAATAGTTCCCTTGGTCGGGAATATTTTCCCTGTGACTCCTCCCCCAGGGGTACAATGACGACCTTTGACCCAAATTTCTCGCTATTTTTATGCAACTCAAATGCCTGCCAAATGACCCACCATAAAGCCATTGAACGAGAGAGAGCGGGACTCGAATCTAAGGGCTATTAGTGGAGATATTCGCGAGAGATATCGGCCAAACGATCCCTCGGTAATCTACGAGTTTAAAACCCTCGATTTTTATCCGATCCAGGGTAGTGAATTAAATATGCAACGAATATAAAACTTGAACTTGGACGTTTAATGCAGTAAACACCATAACAAACAGGATTAAACACAAAATTTGTCACCTCTGGATATCACCAGCTACACTTCATGATTTTCGCATTTTTCACCTCACAATTCTATACAATGCATGAGTGTCAGTGATAATTCACCGGTTTGAATAGGAAAATAGAAGAAAAGATATATTGAAAAGAACATTAACGTTTTCTGCCTAATTTCAAATACTCTTCAGGGGTGAGCCCCCCTGAGGGTGTATTTCGCGCCTCATCACCCTCAAAGAACCCTTCGAAACCACGACGCATGCCGATGTCTTACACCCCTAATCATGGGGTGCTAGCGTCACCCTACCATGCCCTGCAACCCACTGCATATTTTCAGGCCCACATATCTTTAAGCGCCACCCGATACATTGAAAATTTTGAAATATTATCAATTCTGGGTCAATTTGTCTGATTGTCTGACTTGAGAGTTACATAGACAGATAACGAAATGTAACTCACAGTTGAATTGCTTATACATATGTTGTTAGGGTTTTTTTTTTTTTTTTTTTTTTTTTTTTTTTTTTTCTTCCTCTAAAGGCGGAAGAATAATATGGACCGTTATTTTAAGAGTAGGATTTTCGTTATGTTACCAATTCAGCCGATTTACTCATCCCGTTTGTCAACTTCCGCCTTCCAAATCCGATCAAAACCAGAAACCCCCTCGAGGAAAATGTCCCGTAATGAAATTAGGCCAAAATAGTTTGCGAATTAAACGTTGAAAACCGCAAAGATCTAACCCATGCCCATTAACCCGGAAATGATTCAATTTGAGGCCATATAAAAGGGTGGAAATAAATATGAATAATTATTTATGGTTTGGAAGATCGTGACTTGGTTGTAAATTTGAAGGTGATCGCGGATGTTGCGATTTTCGCTAGTTTTTTTAATATCTTTTTTTTTTTTTTAATAATTTGTAAACTAATTATGACCAGCCAATCTTGAGTTAATTAAGTATTCATAATTATCCATTTAACGAGAATAGTTAGGTTTCTCTCGAATGAAATACGACACCCGAAGATTGCCGAAGATGCCCGAGGTGAAACTTCCATCTAACGAACGAGCTTTATAAATATTAAAAGTCTGAAAGGTGGGGTTGAAATAACACTGGTAAAGGTCTTCACCAAAAATTCTGGGAAAATAACTCTGTTAAGTCAATAATTACATGGGAGGGAGGCATCATGTGACTGGAAATGGCGGGAGATTCTATTAGACTCCCACGGGTCAGATTTTCTCATGGTCAAACGGTCACTCTGATAAACACCGCGGTCGATTGATGAGCAGTTCGGAATATTGTTTACAGTAGCGTACTCGGTAATAATTGGGGAGAGATTTTTGAGCGATGGTTAAGACCTGAGAGAGAAAATAGTTCCTCGAGAGAAATGGGGTATTTTTCCTTCAGCAACCTGTTTCAAGGAGGAAAATTACGTCATCTTGTTGGCAGCAAAGAAAAAGAAAAAAGAATGAGCGCAGAAGAAGAGCACTTGTGCTTCAACACAAATAAATACATTATGCGCCCAGCGCGGATGAATCTTCTGAGATGCCTGGATTCGCGCGCGCGCGGGAAAAGTGAGTGCAAGGGGAACGCTGATATTTTTTTTCTTCCCCTGTTTTCTGAGCAACCCTGCCGTAAGTAAAGCAAGAAACATTATAACCCAGGATACATAGAAACCTGGGAAAACCTTATCTATTGATTTGCTTAACAAGTGCGAAGGTGTGAAACGAATTTGTTAGATTTGGTTGTGCGTAACAATCTAAGCAAATACAACCCAAAAATAGTTCGGCTTCTAATTCACGAGTTACGCTAAAACTTGAGTAAATTTTCGTTTACGATAAGCTCTCCCTGTGTTATAGTAAGATTGTAAGGCCAAGGAACGGTATGTTATGCTGTTTTCACAACCCTGTTTTCGCTAATGGCGTCAGTAGCGTAAGAATGACCCTGTGGAAATAGCCCTTCGGGTGGAACTGCCATAATTCTGTCCGCGGATCTGCTCTCAGATCGGAAGCAAGAACGTGTTCCAGATGCCCAGTGCTGTCGACGGGCGATCCGGAGACAAAACGCAGATCAGTCATTTTATGCTTGACGCGACATCGTATCGCGAAGATTAGGATAAAATTAAGATAAAATCCACTTGAATTTCGAGGGGATATCGACGAATTCTTAGCGGTTCCAGCAGGTGGTTCCACTACATTACCATTAGGTATATAACTATGTGGTTAATTAATTAACCAAATATATCATAGTTTAATCTAACAGTTATATACACGTACGTGCCAGCATTATACACACATCAAACCAGAAGAAAAAAAAAAGTTATAATATTCAGAAATAGTTTTCTAATAAAACTGCTCACAGCATGGCGTCCCGAGAAAATTAGACCAATTATCGAAATATCCACTCGGCATTGGGACATCCAGACATACCGGCAATATCTCACATGTATCACAACGGCAATACTAGCATAATGATTACTAGAAGAAGGTTTGAAACTTGAGCCATGAAGACAATTTAAACATCTCGGTGATTTTACGGTCGGACCAAAAAAAGAGAGAGAACCTTTGAAAGTGAAGCCATACTGAAGGGTTGAATTTGTCATTTTATATCAGAGGGGAGGGGGTGGGAGGTACGCTAGGTAGAGGGGGCGGTGTTCACACCTTTAAGTGGGGCTGAAACAGCCTGGTTACGTCATCATCCCGGCTTAAAAATGGCACACGTTATCCGAGAAAGTTGTCATTAAAGTGAGTTAATCAGATAATGTGTGTTATTTTGTACATCAAAGAAGATTTTCATTATACTGATCGGATTTAAGTTTAGAATTATAGGATTTTATCATCTCGTAACATGGTTAATAACTTAATTAGGCTGTGTTTGTTACTCAGAAAATGTTCTGTATAGATATATATTTATTTTTATTTCGAAATACAATGAAACTTATTCAGATGCCATTAACGTTTTACGCCACTTGAACTGTGGGGTCAAATACGATGGGGTCTGAAGCAACTTCAAGTAAGAGGTGAATTTTAATGGCATTTTAACTTTTTACTGGTATTTAAACGCGTTGAAAACCACCAGCATTAAATAACGAACAGAGGGAGCATACATTTACAGCGGTGAATCCGCTTTAACGAAAAGATACGGGGAGCATTCCTTATTTCAAACAGATCTACATTTTACTTTGAAGGTGAATTTCGAATAAAGAGATAAAGTTGCGGTTTTCTTACAAAATGTAAAAAATCCTTTTCGGAGGTGTTGGTAATGAGAGGGGTTGATAATAGTAGCTTTCACGGGGCATCAAGACCAAGATTAAAGCGGTAAAAAAATGTAAAAGAACGGATTCTACTCCTACATGCGGAGGATTACCACTCTATTGGGTTCACCAACAAAAGCACTGACATAACAGCCTGGACGAGTGTACTCACTTTGAGGATGCGACCTTTGTTGGTGCCAATAATGGCCACAGTTTCTCCTTCGTGAATCCACAGCGCAAGCGAAGTCGCCAAGAACCCAGAATTCGTCAGATTCGTCTCAGTTTGAAGAGGATAGCGACTTTTGATTCCGACGTTTTTAGGATTTCCACAGAAAGATTCTGTGATCCCCGCTGCTATATTGTTCTGTAAGTAATATAATAATTAGCAATGATTTTTTTTCCTATAGATTTTATTATGAAAATAACAATTAAGCAAAATATTTCCCACATCTATTGACGTTGTATCTGTGCTTATGAAATAACATTTTTTTCCCTCTCTTTTTTTTTCCTCATAAACCACAAGTTATATCACACCACATTTATAAAAGCATCGAGAGTTTCGACTCGTGTGAATGGGATACCGCATAAGTATAATATCAGAGGGAGGAAAAAAAAAATACATCTGTGATTTATGATTTATCCTCAATGACTGAATGAGGAAATACTGAGTACTCAATTTTAAAAGAGTAAATGGATCAGAGAGCGAGGCGTAAGTCGTAGATAGTTTTTATAAGAATTTCATGCCTGTCATGTTTCATCAAGTGGGGACACAATCTCTGAGACTATCTTTCAAAAGGAATGTCTCTTTCTGCTTCGAACACCCGGGGGATTCCCCCTCAAGATCTTCGTAGAATTTTGAAAACGCCGCTGGCGTGAGAAATGAGGCAGTTTAGCATGGCAAGAAAATAAACAGTTACTCCTTAGAATCGAAAATTCACATTGTGTATTTGATAATAAGTTACATGTCAAATGTTATATAAAGCGTTTTTGTTTTTGTTCTTCAGCTTGAGGAGACTGCCGTGCAGATTAATATAAAATCCGCAAGTATTTACTTGTCTAAACATTATAATTTAATTGAGAGAAAAACTCAATCTTGAATTTTCGTTTGCTGCGTTGATGGGAGACAGATTTCTCGGTTGAAATTCGAGACGAACGTTGAGGCAGGATTTTAGGAGACACTCCTCTTTCGACTTCAGTGGAGCCAATAACATGGCTGACTTGTACTGGCTACTGATTGCAGTACTTTGTGCGTGGGATGTGCGTACTTTGTGTGCGTGATACTCACATCAATCGTGCATTCCGGTTCGGCAGATGTGATCCATGGAACCAGTCTCCCGAAACCTTGGTAACAGTAGCGCTGTTCAGTCGTGAAGGCTTCGCGGATTTTGGACATCGTAAATACGCACATCCCGGATCCGTACTCGGCGTGCGATTCGCTTGAATTTTCCAGACTTTTGCCCAGTATTACGTACAAAGCATCTTCACGTGCGTGCAAAGCAAACTTCTTCGCCATTTCTTCGCCAATCGGCGACAAAGACGCCGCTTGGGCAATGTTGTAAAACGTCGTGACGCCGTTTTTCTTGCGACATGTCAATTCTAGTTCGGCGTACGAGTCGAAGCCAGTGTCTTCCTGGCAGACGCGCACTAACTTCGTCTGGTAGTTGGTCGTTAACTCCGTGTTTTCCCGTTGAATGGTCACAAAATACGTGAAACCGCCATGTTCGAATCCGTAAATGTACTTCACCAAATAATTCGTCAGCCACAAAGGATCGAAGCGAATCGAAGTAGATCTGCCGGCGTCCTCGTGGGCGTAAGTCATATTGAAGGTCCCATCGGAGAGCTTAACCAAGCGACGGGCTGACAGCGCTGGCGTTGCCAACTGGGGAGGTCGTCCGTCATAGGTGTTGGCCAGCCATAGGGTATCCACGTCGGCTGAGTGCGATCCCCAGTGTCCGTAGAAAGAGGACACCCCAGCTCTACCCCCGGCGTAATTGACGGGGTTACTAACTGGGAGATCCTGTGACTTGTTCAAGAAGGACATCGAGTACATCGAGCACAAACCCTGCTTCAGAGAACCGCACAAAACTAGGTGACGGCTGGTCGGATTGATCTCCAAAACACGAGCATCGTTATCGGTGATTTCAGCCACATCACACTCGTCATCACGACGTGCATCACACGTGATGTGGTCCTCGTAAGGCCCGGTTAATTGCATGTTGACGAAATTTAAGTTTTCGTCCAATTTGTACAACGTGTTCTTGCCGGCGACGAACACATCTCCGCTGTCAACATCGACTTTGATTCGCTGGAAATTGGTGCCCAAAGCTGTCGGCGAATCATATTTGAGTATATTCAGCGAAGCACAGGTGATATCCAGAATAGCGAACAGACACAGAAAGCAGAAATACTCCATGTTGACATCGAATGTTCTTATTCAGCCATCTGAAATTGAACCATTTGAAGCCGACGTAATGTGATATATATATTTAACTATAGGCCTATGCATCCGTACTTAACTTATGATTAAAGAAAATACAACTTGTTATCTACCGAAATAACTCGAGAGTGCTTGGAAAATTTCCAAGAATCTTGAGCCGTGTGGGCTTATTCAAGCATGCTTGGCTGAATGCATGGTGCATATATGATAAAGTACATATAGCCACTTAATACTACAGCTAGTATAGTAAATTAATATTCATAGCATACACAAATTGAATGCAGCATGCGTAATACAGTGTTAGCTGTAAATAGCCTGCCCTACGTGTTGGGATAACTAGATAATGATAATTTCTGCACAAGTAACAACATACTCACGATTTTTTTTAAAACACTCTCAACTCCGCGCTCGCCACAGCGCTTGCAGTAAGTGAATGAAATTCCACGAGTAGAGCTGCTTTTACAACTGACTGCATGCGAGTGAGAGGAGGGGGGGGGGGCTCTCTTTGGCTCTCTTTTACAAGGCTATCTTCTCTGGCTGCTTCGCGCACATGTTCGGAGCCATCCAGATATCTCGGCGTTTCTTTTTGTCGTGCCACTCAGCGTATTGTCAATATTTGAGGGTCGAGGGGGTTTTACAAGCATCGGCGAAAGGTTTCTGGTGGCGTGATATGTGAGATATTTGGATATTCTTGGAGTTGTTAAGTTGGGAGTGGCAGGGGGTGGAGGGTGTAGCGGTTTAATGGCATCGCCTAAGGGGGGGGTGTGGGTTGACCGATAAATGTATAATATTGCTTGTTGTCTGCTTTTCTGACCACTGCTAGACTAACATGCATTAATTTTCGCAGCGATTCATTATTTCATCTGAAGTCAATTCATTAAATTTAATCTCAAAGATGAACTTTTCATTCACTTCGTTCAAACTCGCTGCATTCTTTAACTTCGCTCCCAGACTTCTCAAGTCGCATGAATGTAAGTTCCTCAAGTGATTATGGGTTCATCCGTAATTACTTGTTTACGACTTCGAACACTCACTTCAGTGCAGGTCTCTTTAAATAATAAAGATGTCGACGAACTGCTTTTATCGACTTGTACTCATTAATTGAATGTACTAGGATTTCCCAGTGAAATATTCAACTACGTTAATTCATTCGACCTTTGGTTGTTTAAAACAAGAATTTTTTTTATTTTTTTTTTTTTTTTTCTTGTTCTGGGTCCTGTTCAATTAGAGCACAATTAATTTAATGGATGACTTTGTTTTGCTGAAGAAGAAGAAAAATTATAATGCATAAAAGTGTTTTGTAATGAGTTTATGTTACTTATCATAATAACGCTTTATATTTCCTCTAACAACGTCGTTGAATCCCCATACAATTAAAACAAATCATATACAAGCACACCTTGTGAAGTTTGAATTCCCGCGAAAAATAAAATTCCGTGGCTCTGCTTTGAGAGAATGCTCCGTCAATTTCCGATGACATATCTTTTGACGGAGACGTGATTCTAGTTCCACAAGATGTAACCGATGATCGCCCTGAATCCTCAGCATTTCAGCCCGAATACCGCCGGGTTTAACACGATCCGCGAGGTTTTCGTTTCCGCCGTGAGGATATCGCGGAAATGTTCATCGTAGCAAAAATTCCACAGTAAACCGGGTGTGGCGATGTATAGTTATAATAAATATATATATAAGTTAGATAAGTTAGATAAATCAGATCAGCTGGAGACGATACTTGGTGAGCTGGAGTCAGACTTTGAAAGTCGGAAGTTAGGACGCAGATTGCGGAAGGATCGAAAGGTGGGAGAACGTCCCTGTATGAGAAGGGGGAGAGCAAGGATGGACAATCAACGAGGAGGGGGGAGGTAGGACTATATCGAAACATATCTTTGACTGCAAGGAGGAAGGAATCAGACAATCGAAAAGGATTCGCAAAGATTGAGTTATGGAAACCATCTGTACATCCGAGGAATAGTAATCATAGAGCACTTCTGAATTTGTGATATCATAACGCCAAATATGCGTTATGATTACAGGCACAAAAGTCAAGACATATGCATTGCACGCATCTCAATCATGTCTAATCAACGCATCGCAGAAGTTTTAGTGTTCACAGTTTTAGAGAAAAGAGCATTTTTGTAACAATTTACGCAAGGTTGAAAAATTCACATTACTTGTAAATATACTTTTTGAATCCTCCTGTATATGCAACGACATAAATGTAAAGGTAAAACAAAAAGATTGAATTATAATAAATATCATATCATGATCATACTAATCAACTTTTTAATTCAAATTAACAGGCCTAATTATTATGTAGCCCCCCGTACAGGCAACTGTGCCAAGACACCTTATTTTAGAAGAGATTTGACCTATATACATAAATATTATGTCAGAGATAACGATAGAGGCAACTGCCGTGTAAATATAATAAGTGAGAACAATAACGCTTGCATATTGTACACCAAGTTACCCCCAGCCCCTCAATCCGGACAATCGATCGCACATAATTAAGGAGAACCGCCATTTAACAACGCTGACGCCGCTCCTGCAACTGTAAGCGGAGAAGACACAGTCCTTTCGTTGCTAGTCAAAAATCATTACGACTATTGGGGGATTGGGTTAGCAATTAATTATTTATAAATAATCTGTCGACGCTGTAGATCTATGCAGATTGATAGTATGGTACCCAGTGAGCATATTTGTGACTTATTTGACATAATGTACATGAGATAAAACGAAATAATTTATTATTTGAAAAACGCACGAAAAATGGTCGTATTTGCAGCAACAACAAAATACCAAGTGGTGTCCTTTCCCCTCATCTTTGACCTTTAATAATTTTTTAACGCGACTTATCATATACGCGTTATTCGAGTAGCAACTATTGGAGATATGGTGTTATACAAAAGGAAGGGCCAATAACTTCTTTTACAATTTCTTTGACCCCCTACCGTGTTAAAAGTTGAAACCCCGAAAAATATAACTTCCCCATCTAGGAAGTTGGTGCACTTTTTTAACATGCTATATACACTATGAGGCATTGTCTAACGAGCAGACGACGCCACAGCACCAGTCGAAGCGGCCAACTGAGTGTTACACAATGCACTATGAGGTACCAGATCCCACCAAAAAGATTTCTGTTGCAATTAGTTCTAGGTCGCCCTTTTTGGAGCTAATTTGACTGGACTATTTGTAACACAAAGAAACAAAACATTGGCTCACAGATATCACCAGTTTATTACTTTAATATCAAAATTCGAGTGGCATGAGCCATGTTATATGTTATATCATCTTCGTTTACATTATAATATATACTCTAAATGTTTGTGATTGTTGTGCTCTATAATAATTGTTATCTTTAACTATTGATATACAAAACATCACGATACAAAGGCGCTTCCTCGGGTAAATATCCACTACTGTCAAAGCGAGCAGCACTATCGTCTACAGGTTATAATGGGCTGTAAAAAATGTAATTATATACATAAAGCACATTAGATTCTGGTCCATTTAAAGGTCAACGATGCATATTCCGATTAATGGCAGTGCAACCCCACGTCCTCCTCGTGGCCGCAATTATTGAGGCCCCAACCGTTGTGTGAACATGACCTCCAGTCCCGTTGTCCTGAGCACCTCACATCATCCAAATGGATTACCCCATATCCTCCTCCAAATGTTGCAATTGCTTCGGCATTTCCATATCTGAAAGGCGGATTGTCACAATTAATCGAGCGTATATTAAATCAGGTTAATTCAGTAACTACCCAAAGATGGTTCGTACCCTGATTAATTCAGTCACTACACTCACGGTTTTCCCATTGCTCGGCAGAAGAGGGCAGCGTCGTTATCCGAGAAATAATCATCACAAACTGTGCCCCATATGTCATCATGCAAGACTTCTAGTCGACCTTTGTTGCACGTTGGACCACCCACAAGACGCAAACTTGTATCACCTGATGCTGGAAAAAAAAAAGGATAATTATTTATACAAGTATTCACAGTGTACACGTAAAATTGTCTGTGGGCCTTGCGTTGAAGCTATATGAACTCGACCAATATTTTCACACTAGCTGAAGCACCCGCGAGCTGCTATGGATTTTCGAAATCATAATGCACAATCCCCTGTGCTGAATAAATTCATACCACATGATTCGTAACGTAAACATTATCTTAACGCATTACACGTTGTGCGCGCTGACCAATCGATGTCATTGTTAAGCAAAACAAATATTATACGTACCATCACAGACTGCCACGTCGGCCACTCTCTGAATGATGCGCTCCTCCAACGAAGCAATTTTCTGTCCAATGCGTCCCTCCATTGCTAAAAATTCTAATTAAGAATCAAGTTAAAACCCAATAATAATAATGATAACTAAAACTTGTGAATTGTTGAAATTTTAAACTAAAAAGTGAGCGAACTATTTTGGTACAATGTATCATTAGATTGTTAATGTAAGTGTTTTTAGAGAGACACAATAAATGACCCTTAGAGTTCCTGCAAATGATTAAATTAATACAGTCAGACCCCGTTAATCCGCCCTCCTCAGTTCCCAAGGAAACTGACGGATTAACGAAAAAGGCGGATTACATTTCAGACCACAAATTGATGAAAATTGCGTGTCATTCTAAAACCCCAAAAACTCATGTAATGCATTAACGTAGTAGTATATACCATTAGGTTTGAAGCTGGAGGTAAAAAGGTTCTCACAAACGATCACATGAGGTCAATAAAAGATTTTAATTAAAAAAAAAAAAAAAAAAAAAATCAGTGATTGTCTGCTTGTGATAAGCCGTTCCACCACGCCCAATCAGTGTAGTTCATGTCTATTTTCTTGCTTCGCTGCCTCCGACTTCTCCAATCTCTCGAAATATAGCATTAATGCGCGCACGTGCTGCCTAACAATTGAGCAGAGACACAAGCACCGGTGTCACACGTTGCCTTTTTATAGCTAATCATAAACCTAATGTTTTAACAATGAACACTCGATGCTTTATTCGTGCTAACATATATGATTATGTTATTAATAAAACATGTTCTATTTCCCTTATTTACCTTAATTTCGACCGTAAGAAAAGAGAATGCTGATTGCGAATCTTTACGCAACTGTATGAATGATAATCAGATCAGAGAAGTTGTAATGTTCTCCGCGTATATAGAACTCTTGATATAACGAACTGATTTTTATGGCCCCTGAAGGTTCTGTAATAACGAGCTTTGACTGTATATGTTGGGTTTTTTTTTTTTTCTTTTTCTTTTACACCTTTGAGACTAAAGCTACCGTAGTATAAAATAATTACACTAACCAGAAATGTGCTCCCACATTTTATTCATTGCTTCATCCAGTGCAATATCAAAGCTTCTTACTTTGTTTTCAGTGGTAGCTTGGCCCCTCACAAGGGACCAATACGGAGCTAGTATGCAGACAACAAAGATCTGCATGGTTGCAGATTAACTGAATAAATTCGTCTGCTTAGCTGACCGATATAAAGAGAGGTCGGGCCGTTACTTTGCGCATCCGGGAATAATTGTGATCTTTTGAATTTCACCCTTCCTTGTTGGTTTAATTACATGATCTTCCTGAACTGCATGCATGTCCATAGCATGTCAATAGAGATACATTATTAATATTTGCATGTGCAGGACGCGATACGATCTGGTCTAGCGGGTATTTAGGCCATGGTGTTGAAGCGAGATAAAATGTGAATTTGCGTTTCAGTTATAATGCTCCCAATAACTACCCTTGCACCCAAAAGACAAACGGTGGATGCATCAAATTAATTCTACCAGTGTAGAGGGGGAAGCTGAAACTGTAATACTGATACATTGTATCTGAATTCACTTCACTATATCATGTATGCGATATTCCTTATATTAAATACAAAGAATGTTATAAGCATAAAAGTATTATTAATATTAATATGTTGTAATACTATAGTGATATTTACTAAACGAAAAATAAATCATTCCTTAGTCCAAATGCACACATCGGTTTCCCCATTGCACTTCTTGCCTGTGTTGCTATTCCCACCACTAGTTTTGGAGCACATCGCTTTTTTTTTTTTTTTTTTTTTGGGGGGGGGGGGGGTTGGTTTCAACAACCACCTCTCCATGGACTCCCAAATCAGTCATACGACCAAATCTGTATAATTTATTTCCATCTACGCCGTATCGCCAAAATAAAACATAACCTGTCTCATCTGCCTGCGCAAGAGCAACCCATGCCACAATCACTTCCAGGCTAGACTTCAACAACGATCTTCTCCGTGGCATCCCGACATCTCGCCTGCGGAAATTGCAAGTTGCACAGAACAGTGCTGCGCGCCTGCTGACGTCAACCCCCAAGCGACATCATCACATCACGCCGATACTGAAGGAGCTCCACTGGCTGCCAATTCAACGATGTCAATTACCATATACCGTCAATGAAGACAATATACTACCAACTACACGGCTTGGCATCGACTTTTAGTGTTTTTTCTTTCCTTCTGGTCAGTGCATTTCTTGAATCAATGTACCTTATATGTATTCGACTGATATGTTTGAGGAAGAAAGATGAAGAAAAGTGAAGAAATTTTAAATGGAGTTTTGCAACTGACTGAAATATCAGACTCCTACGTGTGCTTCTCGCCTCTAATCAATAAATCAAACCGATTCGAGACGTATTTATTTGGAGTCAGATCAAAAATGCATCTAACATAAATTTTGATAGATCAGAAAAAGAAAAAAGAAAAAAAAAAGAAAAAAAAATTATATTTGCGGAGTGGGACAAAAGCAGTCTATCTACTCCGTGTTAAAGATCTCAACGCTTTCCAATGTGAAGGTGTTACAAAACGGGTCACAGTGGAAAAATCACACAAAAATAAGAGAAATACATGTAGATAGATACTAGGTATGGATGGTCAAATATGTCATACTGCTGTTCCTATCATTTATATTTCAATTTCATCAACATTTATGCCGATTTATCTCAATTAATAGAGTGCACTTATCATTCCGCGATATTTCCACTTTTGGCTGCAAACAAGGCTCCGGACCATGGATAAGCTTCATTGAACGCATAATTAAGGCAACGCTCTCATAATATTGTTTTGTTTGAGAGTGATATTGTTGTGACAGCAGCACTATAATGTTTATCTCCTAAAATTATAGCAAAGCAGAGTTAGTATTGAAGCGCCATACAAGAGATGACATTCCTCAATGCTTGTTCGGGATTTTGCTCTCTTCGCGATCACTCACCACGTGCATCATATTTTAAATTTTTTTTTTTTTTTTCAAAATTGACTTTTTATCTGATTTCTTTGCATAGATGGATGCAGAATAACATAACCAATCCCTACCAGGCATTTATTTCATGGAATAATTGATGCATTTTAGCCAATTTTAGAGTTTTGTTTTTAACATGGCGTAGATAGACTACTTTTGGCCCACTCTGTATATTCATCAGTATTTAAACGTGTTATGCACAAAACAGAGCAAGTAATAGATGCACAAGTACATCATAAAATGCACTCCCCAAGGACTCAGCATCCTTCCACATTGGCTGAGCAGAACACGAAAGCGCATGCTCGTCATAAAATCCAAACCAAGCATCAGAAGTGTTCAAGAATCGAGATCCAAGTCGATCAAACAAAGCACGATTCACAGCCACAATTTGCTTGTTGACATTGTTGGTGACCGAACAATTATTCTGAGTGCTCTCCGCGCCTGCTGGCAACCAGAACATCGTGGTTGTCAAGGGAACCAGCTGAGTCATTTTACTGATGAATTTGTTCAATTGCTGTGTGTTTCGTTCGACTGGTTGAGTTTTTTCCTGGAGGAATGGCAGCCCCAGAACAATCACATCTGGAGGATTATCTTTGAGATACACCTTGAAGTAGAACTCCAACGTGGTGTTAAACCTGGGAGGTATTTGTAGAGAGGTGTCCTTCCAGCTGGCGAGTCCAAGATGTTCAACGTGAATTGTAGAGTTGTCTTTGATGCAATTGTAACGCACTCCTCCGCAAGCATTGCAAGATCTGGGCTCTTTTATCAGAGTACCCACCTGGTGTGTACCTTCAAAGTATGAGGTATCAGGTAAATATTCACCACCTTCTGCTCTAAGCAACGTGCAGGTGTAGCCGTTGCCTTCTAGGATGGTCACCAATGCCGCGAAGTGTTTTCTACCAGTTGAATCGCCCAACGTGAGAATTCTGCTCCAATTGCGTCTCCCAAAACACCGAGCCACGGGTAAAGGTGTGTGTCGCTCGAGGTAACAGAAACTCGGAAGAAAATTAAACCCTTGAAATCCGTTGCTAGGTAACACCCAGCGTCCTTTACCAGGGAAGTACCCTTCAGAGTACATTGCGTGCTGGAAGTTACTGAATGTACACGGTTTGTGTTCGATCTTCATGGTTGAATCCCTTCTCTTGGTGTGCACAGGTGTATTATCAAACTTGATCGCGTTCTTTGCAAATGGGTCCTTCCACGAGGGCAAAAGAAATATTGATATGCTGCTTATGATAAAGGCAGCGATGGTGGTTCCTACCAAACAGTACTTGTAATCTCCTTTTTGCATCTTAGAAGTTTTCGAAAAGAACTGAGGTGGAACTGAGGTATAAGAGGTTTCAAAGAGGGAGTGAAATGCAATGTCGATTAAAAATGTATCAGAGTGTTCAGGTTACAATTAATACACAAGTGGCTTTATATGCGATTTATCATGGAAAGAAGATTATTCTGGTTTTAAGTAAATCGATTTCTGATTTATTATACGTACATCTGGTGAAGCTGTGTGGTAAATGGAACTACCTGGTATATTTACATTCTAGCATGAATTAACATCTCTCGTCAAAAGAGAGCCAGTGCTGTTATAATATTGAAAATCAATCTTTATTTCAATTTAATTAGTTGCCCATCCTTTTTGAGAATGCCATTAGCTATTGAGACAGCGATAACTGAGAATTTACCGCAAAATACTTCTACAACCACACCATGCGCTACAACTGACTAAAATGAAGTCAGAGTGGTCATTTACTAGTGAGTGTGACTGATTTTCACAGTTCTCACATCTGTTTTTAATTTTCAGTGGTTGACCTTTAGTTGAGACCAGAGTTCTTACACAGAGCGGCGCAAGACAACTGGAACAAGCGAAGACTCACCAAAAAATAAAAATAAAATTAAAAATTAAAAAAAAAAAAAAAAAAAAAATAAAAGATGAGTGTTGAATAAAGCAGTTCAGTTTGGCAGATGAAATTAATTGTTTCGCAATTCTGGCATCCGTGTTGCTCTTTGGCACCTGCATGTGTACTTTAATGTCTCTCGATCCTCTGAACACGTAGCCTATAATTAGTGGTGAGAAATATTTGATTGGAATATTTCGATGTTCGTTTTGATCTTGCTAGGTCCACATTCTGACTGTGACATGAAGCTGCATGTAGTTGTCTAAGGCTACTCGGGCCAGCTGTCTCAGGGACACACTACTTAAATTACATGTAGGCCACAATACGTACGTCTGACCCCTTTAATTCGTCTGCCATAGCTCATGAATAATCCGACCCTTTCGTTGATCCGCCTGCGACGACGATTATCGGTTACAAATCTACACTGTACCATGCACTGGCGAGTTTAGGGTCAATTGACTAAAGGTGAAGGTCATACTCGGTCCCATTCTTATAGGAAACTACAACCTAGTTAAAATATAGACTGCTACAGTAAAACCTGTCTATAACGACCACTCTGGGGACCGATTTCAAACGGTCGCTTAAGACAGGTGGTCGCTGAATACAGAGTGCATCTTGAGCCAGCTCATAACGGTGCATTATGAACATGAACCAGTGAAAAAGTCATAAAACTTCCACACACATGCAGTGAGTGAGTGATTGGGGTTTTACGGCTCCACCCAACCCGTTCGGGTGATACGGGCGCCAGAATACCACCATAGACAGTAGTACACAGCGCCCCGCCTTGTTACGCAGTTGGGCAGCACTGCAGAGTCACCGAAGAATTACAATTGTAATTCACAATCATAACGCCCGTGGCCTGATCGGGTCTCGAACCCGGGACGTCGACCCCCACGGTCGTCATAGGATTGTAGTCAGTGGTTTAACCCACTGCGCTACCCGGTGCCCCCACACACATGCATACTAACTAGTACATGCATGTGCATGTACATATGTATTGCGCATAAAACGAAGTAATGCACTATGCAGGAATGTACATAATTGTACGCCATTGTACAGGGTATTTCAATGATAGAATGATTCCAGAGTTGCCTTCTTTCAAAGTGCTTTGGCTATCTCGGTGCCAAATCGGCAGTCATGTCGATTAGTGTGCGGGGTGTGCGTTTTGTGCGAAGTAAGCTTGAAAGTCGGCGAGGGCCTCCTGGGCGAAGCAAAGAGTGACAAGTGGTGGATCTAGGCTGCTTTGTTCTCGTCATTAAAAACATATTCTTCAATCGCTCGCTCTTATTAAAGCGTTACGCGATTGCTTAAGGCTTTAAGTGGAGACGGAGCGGGAAGAGGAGTTTGACTCGACTCATGGCTCGAGCAGGCAAGCCGTGAAAACGCCCAACAAGCACCTGGTCGTTTAACACAGGGTTCAGACCCTGTGTTAAGGGTCAAGTGTGATTCGGGACCGATAATGACCGGCCGCTGGTCGAGTTGTACGGGTTGTTGCTGAATACAGGGCCACTTAAGTGGTCGGGTGGGTTTTAGGGTGGTCGCTTAGGGCAGGTGGTCGCTAACACAGGATTTACTGTACTACAGAATGTAGACTAGTACTCATTGTCTAACGAGCAGACGACGCCACAGCTTCGGTCGAAGCGGCCAACTGAGTGTTACACAATGGACTAGTACTAGTATATGTATAATATCTTGGAAAATCATCGCACGAAGCTCCGTGTGTAGTAATTATTACACTTGCTTGTTTTTCCATTCGGTGTAAATAGCTTCTATCAATATATTCCAATTTCCCTTTAAAATTTGTTTTCTTCGCCGTTTGAACTAATCAACATTGTCTTAGTTACACGTAGGTGTACCACCTTAAATATGGCGAAGGGGCCTACTAGCATAACGTACGGTCCAACGTCCATATGTACATTCAAGGAACATTATGACAAGCGTAGGAAAAAGAACCGCACAATAAGGTATGACTTTATGGTATCAACTATTTTAATTTTAAAATTGTAATTTCCACCACGAAATCAGATAGCACCGCCTAAGTCTAGCTAAAATTCAGACTAATGAACAATCTAGTTTTTCCCTTCAATAATTGCTACTATAGTATCAATTTGCATGATTTCACTGAAATTATATTTTTCTTGAATGTCTGTAGCTCTTCATTTATCAAAACTCCAGCAGACGCAATAGTTCTCCAAGTCGCCGGCGAAGTTGAACATCTGGCATTTGATTTTCTTCTTAACACAGCCTGCTATCAGGTGCATTTTTGCGCATGTATTATAAGACATTGCTCAGAATAAATGTACTTTGAATTTCATGTGATCAAAGTGAGTTATGATGCTCAGCTACCGTGACTAATGCGTGGCAGCATCGAAATCATAACGCATTCTTTTAATAGTGTATCGAGACCCTTGAGTTTTACGATATTTTATTCTTTAATTCAGCTCTATTTTTCAGAGGAAATAGTTTCACCATGCAATTTCTGGAATTGCTATGTGTAGTTATCATGGCAACCCATCTGGCCATTTGCCCCTACACTAAAGTGGAAGAGAGCTTCAACCTGCAAGCCATGCATGACCTCATTATGCATAAGAGCAACATTTCTCAGGTGCTGGGCCATCTGATTAATTAACAACCTAATAACCTCTGACCTCCTCCTCAGTACGATCACCATGACTTCCCAGGAGTCGTTCCCCGCTCCTTCCTGGGTCCTCTCTTTGTCTCTCTCCTCTCGTTCCCAGCCGTCTACCTCTCCATGGAGGCTGCCTCCTCCAAAATGGCCGCCCAGTACATAGGTGCGTAATCCCAATTCAGCGCAATCATTTAATCATTTAATCACATTCATGTCAGTTCGGTTTGTGTTGGGTCTGAGTGTCGCATACACATTTATCAAGTTCAAGCGATCGGTTTCTGCTCGGCTGGGGGCGGGTGTTGGCCGGTGGTTACTGCTGGTCAGCTGCTCTCAGTTCCATCTCATGTTCTACATGTCCAGAAGTCTCCCCAATACTTTTGCTCTGGGGCTCAGTGCGTATCCACAGTTAATTTTGTTATATTTATACGCTGGATATCCACAGCTTTCTTGGCTCTTCACTATTGGCTGAGAGAGAGAACGCGCGCATTCATCTGGGCGTCCGCTTGTGTTATTCTGATCTTCAGAGCTGAAGTGTCGCTTTTGCTCGGCTTTTTCTTGCTCAGTGATCTCATCAACCGGAAAATAGGGTTCTTCTCTTTCATTTTCACAGCTGCGTCTTGCGCTGTGTT
>KB296055.1:0-56508 GCA_000328365.1 Capitella teleta | reverse complement strand
GAACGGGATGCGCGCTCTATGCTGCGGCGGTTGTTATTGAAGCGCAGGTTACACGAGCGGCGAACACACGGTTCAGTCGTTCTAGCACGTAATCAAGATTACTTAGCCCTTATCCTGACATACGGCTGATTAAATATTCTGATCAGTCATCGAGATTATAAAATCACCGAGTGATCGGAGATCATTCTAAAGCTTCTAAAGTCACATCCCACTTGGCAACTTTCGATATGCTCCATTACATGTATTTCCATAACTTCCTAGAAGTTCTCTTTGAGAAAGTTAACCAGATTCACCAGCTAATCAGGAATCCAATACCATTCGACAGTACAACAGTTCTAGCAATACATGTAGAACAAAGTGTTATTTTAAACAAAATTTCAGTAGTTTTAATGTTTATAAGTCGATTATAACTGCATCCTCAGCAGCTTGATACGTGATGGGGTTTTACAGCTCCACCCAAACCATTCGGATGATAAGGGCGCCAGAACAGAAGGCCCGGGACCGGGGTTTCCCCCTACTCTAATTGATAAACCCCGGGGGTTCTTTATCCTCCATACCACCATAGACAGTAGTACACAGCGCCCGGCCTTGTTACGCAGTTGGGCAGCACTGCAGAGTCACCAAAGAATTACAATTATAAAGGATTACAATTATATTTCACAATCATAACGCCCGTGGCCTGATCAGGTCTCAACCCAGGACCTCGACCCCCACGGTCGGCATAGGATTGCAGTCAGCTGGTTAAACCCACTGAGCTATTTTGTGTCCCTTGCATCCTCAGCAGCCTGAAATAGGCTTCTTCACAAGAGAAATCACAGAATTGTAAGTAAACTAAGCAAATAAGATGTGACATGAAGCACTGGAGAGAAATAACCAGATGTGAACATAATATTAGCGTTAGTACTTTCACCCCCTCACTCAAGTGTACACTAAGTTGACGCCCAGGTCTATTAACATACGAGTCTGCTTTTGCCCACATACTGGACCAACAAAACGAGAGCTATACTAGCAGCTGATTGGTTCACCTCCTGCGTCACATCGTCTTCGTCCTGCGGTGGCCTAAAGATGCTGGTTCGGAACTGGGTGGCTGAGTTGACCCCAAGTGACCTCAGGCTGTCCAGCCGCCAGTTGCGCCGCGACTCAGTGCGCTTGAAAAACCAGGCGGTGGATGACGAACAAACGACCTGGATGAGCACACAGCATCACAAAGCGCTCACACGGGTGAGATCGGAGGAGATGGCTGTGAAGGGGATGCTGAGGACCACTCGCAGCTGCCCTGTTGGCATGGAGATACTTCTCAGTACTTTACAACTCAATATCCGTGAGTGCTTGGAATGCTTGATGAAGTACTTTTATCAGTGAAACAAGCTTATCACTGGTCAAATAGCCGCTTATCAGGCCCTCGAGTTCACAGATTCAATTTAATTAGCATCCCCCTCACAAACCATCGCTCTCAGATCTCGAAATAAAAAGGGAGAAACAACGACATAAATAAGCAAAAACTGAAGAAGTTCAGGCGATGCATGCAGTTAGCTACTTAGCAAAGGTCGTTGCCCCCTTACCGCCCCCGAGTGCTCAGTGAGGGATGTCTCGCTGAGGTTCCTCGCCCTGTCACCTCCTCCTGCCTCCACACAGGAGGAGGAGGAGGAGGAGGCGCAGTCGAGGGTGACCAGAGGCCGGCACTTGTGATGGCACGTGAACTGGCAATCTGCAAGAGGAAGAACAAGTGTGAGAAACCCACCTCACTCTGGTACTCGAACGAGCGGGGGCGCCACTGAGCTAGCAGCTCGTGGCGTCGGGCGTCAAAATGAGCAACGTCAGCTGAGAGTCTTTTGGAAGCAGCCTCGCGAGCGGAGGCTGACGTCTTGCGCCTACGACGCACGATGTCGTGGGCCGTGCCGTGAGGGGCGTCACGGTTGAAAAGCCAGTCGGAGAAGATCTCCCTGGCCTTCTGTCTGCGTTTCACCGACGACGCATTCACTGTAATATTATCCAAATCGTCCAATAATTGAGAGAACAGCTGATCGCTGTCTGTGGGGGGTTTCACAGGCTCAGGGGGGCTGGGGGGCTTCTCCTTTTCCCTGGGGGGTGCCCCTCCTGGCAGACGGTTCCGTAGCCTGCGCAACATATCCTCGTTGTCGTCATCCGCGCACTCAGTCACGTCGTCGTCGTCAGCGGCTAGTGTCTCCTGTGACGAACTCAGCGAACTTTGACCTTTGTTTCCGTTCAACAAAAGTTCTGAAAAGATTTTTTCAAACTCGTCGACTTCTTCTCGAAGAAAGGATTTTGGTCTGTCGGCTGGATGCTCAGCTGCATGATCAGCGGCTGGCGGCTGTGCAGCTGCGGGTTCTCTGTCTGTGGTATTGCCTGGAGGAAAGAGGCAAAGGAAGTGAGAGAGGAACAAAGAGTTAGTGCAAAACCCAAGGCAAAAAGAGGTATTTATAGAAAGCTGATTCACTTACTCCAAACATCTCCCCTACCAGACTACATACTGCTACAGCCTGCTGTCTATGTGCAACTGACTTGTATACACATAAATATAGAGCTAAGTAAGAGATAGCCTCAATACGAATTCACAACACAATACCTGGCTACGAACGAAATCAAAATCATCAACGAAATATCCCAAACGAGGCAGCTCCGTGACCAGAAATGATCACGCTTCACGAAGGAAACAAAGAAAAGTGTTGAAACGAGGTCGGATTTTATGGCAGATAAACTTCGCAAGCAAGGTGAAGGTCAACGAGGACTGAGTCAGACCCAAAGGAGAGCGACGCGGCATTTACCTGCGGTTCCGCTGCTGCTGCTGGTGGCTAGTATCCGGGCAGAACAAGCCTCGTTGTTTGTGCATTCGCGGCTGTTATCTGTGCATCCAGTGGGCTCGGGCATAGCCAACTTGAAGAAATGTTTGGGTGATGCACGCCGCTGTCTGCGTGGGGGCAGCGGCGGGGGGGAGGTGCGGCACGTGTAGAACCTCTCCTCACCCGGAGACTCGTCCTGGCGAGGGTCGTCCAGGGCAGGCTGGACGACCTCCGGTTCTGGTGTCTGGTCATCTGGGTTGACATCGCCGATTTGCAGGACAGAGAAGAGCAGGCCGCGGAGATATTCCACGAAATCGGACGACGAAGTAAACGCGTCGCTCTCCTCGACGCGCATGTCATCCCAAGCGGCGTCTAGTTCCGCGCGTAGAGTGCGGAGTTTGCCGACCAGCAAGCCGAGCAGAGCCCCCGGGGAGTCCGCCGACAGCAGAGCGCCTTCCTCGGCCGGCATCATGGCAGCCAACTCAGCCAATGCGAGCTTCGTCAAAACTTCTGAGTTAGTCCAATTGCGCAATCAGCAGATAAACAAACTGCCGATCTGTTTATGTCGACTGCAATGCAGTAAATATTCTCGAACGCCGTGAAATGTAGACGACGGAACTACAAGTTAATTGCGCCAACTAAGTGAACAGACGACTGCCCTGTTTAAGTGAAAAGGTCAAAGGTTGGATGACGACGATCAGCTGTTTCACTTCATCAGCAGCGAAGAGAAAGAATGGCCAACATTCCAGCGGTTAAAATAATATTTAGCCCTAAAGTCCACGAGCAGTATCACTCAACTCAGCCGATGTTATAATCCAGAGGAACAGCATTCGTAACTTCGTACAAGAAGTGAGTCAGAAAAAAAAAAAAAAAAAACAGTTGAAGAGTGATAAATAAAAAGCCGTATGCATCCGCAACGGAGCCCCAAAGATACGGCGCGCCTCATGTTGAGATTAGCCTCATGTTTCTTGTGAGATGATCTTTATGCCATCGGGCAAAAAGTAAGATAAGATACCAGTAGATCATTCGCAGGTATGGGGCAAGAAACTTGAGTACATCGAACTCCTGCAGACGAAGAATCACAAGGATGACCGAAATAGCCAGCTGCTTGAGATAACGAAGCGCGCAGTGTAAAGAGCGGATGATTGATGACGACATACGGTATTCTCAAAAATAGCGGATATCGTCACCGCGAATTAACCCAGGTTCGACCGTCGATCGAACGCGGAGATCTAAGTTCGAACTAACTTCTATATGAAGAACCCACAATAAAAATATCAACAACAAAAAACCAGTCAATCACTCTAGAAACATGAAGGCTGAAGAGTCGAAGGCTGCGTTATCTCTGTTGCCGATATCATATTTCAGAGCATATTTTCCCTATTGAAAGCTAAGGTGACTCGAGGGGAGCTTCCCGAATACTCAATCCCAAGGCAACCGACGTCAAAGGAGTTGGAAGAGGAATCCGAGCAATGTCCTGCACGCAGCGACCACTCAATGCTCCGTCTCCATCATAACGCCATAAATCACAGCTCCGCATCATCCGCAAATTTAGCAAGTGTGCTTTTCACGAGTTCCGCGTTCTCTATTTCAATGTATATCTGAACATATATTTACAATCCCCTCAAGACTAACATCCACCGTAGCTTCACCTGTTCCAAGCCAGGTACCGAGTGAGTACTCACCGCTTTCGGCACGTGACTTCCTAGCAGCATCAATGAGATCATCCAATAACTGAAGAGTACTTTCCAGTTTGCGCACATGCGGACTGTTCAGCGGGACATTCACGTAATCAGGCTCATCATCGTCGTCGCTATCGTTGTCACTATGCGATGGCTCCGCGGTTGCCATGAGCAACGCTTCCAGCGCGACCACCCAGTGGCCAGGGGGGGCAGGGGGGTCGGCCCTGTTGCCGCCGCCCATTGGTCGAACCGCCGGCGAGTTTCAGTCCCGAAACAAAAACGAGTTAACAATTATTAAAAGTCCCAAGCGTCCGGATGACGGGGGGGCTCTGAGCATCTGTCGCAGCAGACGCAGAGGCGACGGTGGTCCAGTGATGCCCCGGGGGCGGCAACTCTAATCCAATGCACACACATGACGCAGACTCGCAATTAAACTGCATGCACGCAACTCAGTTGCAGCAACAATCGAGTGCGAGGGAAGCCGCTCTCTCTCTCTCTATTAATATACGCTGCAACGCGATCTGCCGGCAACGCCGCTCCTCGAATCAGGACTCAGTTATGGCAGCGGAGGGCGGCTGGCAACCAGGCAACCCGGTTAGGCTGGGTGATATAATCCTATGTAAACACAAAACTAATCTCATCTTATTATTACTACACAGAGGGAATGGATACTCTTGATCGCGATTACATATTGGTCAATTTCAGACTTCAGTACAATTATACGAGTATCTTGAACTCTCCGTTGCGTATACATCTGAAAGGCTTATCAGATGAGCATCTGGGAGTTGCACTGAGATTATGAGGCGAACAGCAAGTTAAGTGGAATTTGAGATAACTGCGTCGATGAGTTTGTTAAACTGAGTGGCCTTGAACTGAAACCTCGTTAAACGAATCGTGTGGAACATCAGAATTACTGCACAAGCGTTTACTGCATTTAGCATTGATTCTAGCTGAGAGCTCCCCACACACAGATACCCTGGCACTAGGAGAGACTGACCAAGCGCTAAAGACTGACCACACGAGAAACAGAATAGTACTTCTGCAAAATTGCAAATATATGTATGTAATGGTTTGAGAAAAATATTAAAAATAGTCATCTATTTTTATCATTTCTGAACCCATTTTCTTTCCACACATGCTAATAAGCTATGCAAAATCATAGGATGGGTTAGATAATGCATGCATTGCATACCGATGGTTACTAATTAGTACATAACCACATGCGCAAAAGAGGGGAAACCCCAGAAATCAGACAAAGATAAACTCATAAAGATTAAAGAGGTCAGGAGTCGAGAAAGAAAAATCCCAGAAGATGAAATAATGAGAACTCAAGCCCTGATGGAGAAGGTCTTTTTCTTCTAGAAAGAAAGATTTGTGCGTCAGAAGAAGAAAAGAGACAGAAATATGAGAGGAATCTGGAAAAGAGAGGAAAAATTGAGGATCCGATTTCCTGGAGATGGAAAGATGCGTTATGATTTTCAGGACGTTGTGGTGTCATAGGGGAAAGTGCGTTATGATTCCAGAATGATGACTTCATGATTGACAACATAATTCACTGGTTCCCTAGTCATATATATAATGACATAGGCACACACCGATGGCAGCTGGTATCTCATTGGCTGTTATTTATAGTAACATTTAGTCCACTGGTCGTATTCAGCAAATACTGTGAATTCATTTTCACTCGCCTCGCCTTGTGAGCAATCTTGGGAATTCCGAGTGACGTCATGTAAAATCGAGTGAAATAGATGTACCAAACTAGGGGTGAGTTTTCATCGGTGTGTGCCGGTGCTTCTTTTTAGTAGCGCCGGAGACCAGTGAAACAACATGTTTGCAAGTTACTACATTGTACCATAGTCAGGTGGTACACAGGTACAGTGTGAACGTAAATACAAGTAATTATGAGTGAATAAAATTTAATCGTAATTGACCAAAAGGCATAAGTCATAGAGCACTCTACAGAGCAAATGCTGTCAATGGATCATTTTGTAACCGAATAAATGACTGAAACACTTCAGGGATTTACCGACTCCCGAGTGACAAAGACGTCTCATTCATGCAGGAAACTCACTCATCACAGTCATCAGAAGAGACTTACATTCGGAATTTCTATGCATGAAAAAATAATACAACCTGGCAAAATGCCAAGTGGAATAACTTCTAAAACCACAAGTTGAATGATTCACGGAAATGTAAAATGAGAGAAAATTTTGCCTCCACCAACCTCCTCCTCCTCCCACCTCCTCATCTCCACCCTCACCCTCCTCTCTGCCCTTCTCATCCTCCTCTTTGACTGGTTCCGCCTCCCGGATGCGCGCAACCATGTCATCGAAATCTGAGAAGCGGAACGTCGCTCTGGGGCTCTCTTGGACGATGTCCTCCTGGCTGCCTGACCGACTCAGCTGACCGATGCTACTGAACTGGAAGCGGTATTTGCTGAACAGATCCGGATCTGGAGTCCCAGGAGTGCCTGGCGTCCCTGGCGTAGCTCCGGGAGGGGCGGCACTCCGCTCGCCTATCCGACGCGTCAACGTGGAGACACTCGGCTGCTGGTGTTTGTAGCGCTGAGAAACTATGTCATCGAATTTCTTCAGGGTTGATGGCGGAGACTGCGATGACGTCATTCGCATGACGAGGACGCGCTCCTTGGGGGGTGGGGTGCAGGGCTCCACGGATGCCCTGCGTCCGTCAACGTTGAAGGAAACAACCGACGGTCCGGCGCGTACGCTATCCGACATACTGCGCTGGCCGTACGCCCTCTGAACCCGCGGAGTCGTCTCCTCCTGCATCACGTATCCCGGGAGAGTCTGGCGACGCTGAGTCGTGTGCCAAGTTCCCTGATCCGGGTAATTCCCGGCTTGGATGATACGCACCCCAGAGGGAACTTCCATGATGTGGACATTTCGCGGCTGTTCAGTGGCTCCGCGGCGGTGAAGGACTTGTCCGGATTCGAGGTATCCCGGTCCAATTCTGAACACATGGGGATCATCACGGTTGGTGTAGTACATAGTTTGTGCTTCGTGAGGGCTAACATGGTGAACAGAGGGCTCATTCGGCACAAAACGGTACACGACCTGCTGCTGCGGCAGCTGCTGTCCATCCGGCGGCTGCGTGCAGCTGCGACGAGGGATGCTGAAGTGGAACGTCCGACCTTGTCCCTGTCGCTCAGACATTATGTAATCCAAGAAGAGAAGCGAAATGCAACGGTGTTCCGAGAAGTTTCCTGGCTAGGTTAGGGCTGCTACAGAAATCCCGTTCTGCGTATGTATGTCAGTGGTATGCGCATCCGGCAGAAAGCAGAGCGGCCCAGGTGTATGTATATATAAAACACGCGATCCTACGCACATTATGCATCCACAATGGCATTGCGAATGCCCGCTCTCTTACTATTACCATTCAGAATAACGCCTGGTTAGCAGACTACAACGAAGAAGAGTGTTCTAGAATGAGAACCAAATTGCCATTTTCGCTTTGATCTGATCATCTAAAATAAATGTTATTCAAATCAAGAAAAGGCTGTTTACAACGATGAACGAAAGGGTAACAGGGGAAGACCCGAATTTCCCACAACATCCCTAAACATTAGCCAAAGAAAGATTCCCACGAAGGAATGAGAACCAAGAGCACGTGACTATAGCACGTGACGACCGTAGACAGCGACGCACAAAACCCGACCCTGATCGATTTGAAATCTGGAAGACTGGTTAAAAGTAAGAAAATTGATTTCTCTTCTAACACACCTGGTACACATTTGCATTTTGCACAATGCAGCAATTCAATGTGCTTTGATTGGACACGGGTTCAACCAGAGAATATACTGCAAAATAATGTGATTTACAGACACATATTCAACAAGTATTGTTATGATATTCTTTGTAATTCAATACCCAGCAATACCGATACATGAAGTATAAACTAGTATATGTTTCAGATCGGGAGAGATTAAATCACTAATATTATATAAATCAGCCAGCCTACCTTGATCAAATATATCGCCGAAAAGGCGAATGATTTGCTCCAAATCGGCGCGTTCCCTGCTGGCCTCCATGTTAGCATGGTGCCAGTGATCGCTCCCAAAAACAGTAAACGGACAATCACAGCCAGCACTGAATCATGCGTTTCGGTGACAGATGACAATCCGTCAATTACAACATCTGCAGCACCGACCACGCTCGTGATGGTGGCAATGAATTGCCTTTAGAAGTTTTTATTTTTCAGGTCACGGGAGAGGTTTGGTTTACAGAGCTCAGCCGAGCGCGGAGAGGAATCAGTCTTGCGATAAATTGATATTAAGAGAAGATAACCTTGTAAATACTCACAAAGAAACCAGGTTATAATGAAGTATTACGGCGATTTTCGGACGATTTCAATGTGAGAATTGGATAATATCCTGTTATGTCTTGCGATTCAACGACCAAAGCAGAAGTTGAGTCAGCGCTTAAATTAAAACCACAATGTGCAACATGTGTTCGCCCTCTGGTTTGAGTTGAGAGGGAAGAGTGCGTTATGATTATGAAGCGGTCATCTGCTGAATCATAACGTATTTGCAACGTTATGATCACATCGTCAGTCCGTCATTTTCGATCAGTGGTGTTGCGAATTCTCGTCCACTGATACACGCAATACTTTTGTAGATTCTTGGAAACAAACTTTAAAGCAATCGCTAAAACAAGTGAATTCGAGTGATTTCTACGGAAAGACTGATTACAAGAATGCTGATACTTATTCATGGATGCGTAGTAAAATACATGCTCACATAACATTAATGCGCGTTTTATCGCGTAGAGGCATTCTTGTTGTGGGAAAAATCTGCTTGCATCATATATGTACATAATTAGGTATGCCATTAACTTATAAAATATCAACAATCAACTCATGCACGATCTGCCACTGCGATAACTTTGATTTTTCCATCTCAAAAAGTCATCAGCAGAGAAATACGGGCATAATTATATGACCTACATACTCAATTTGTTTACAATTATCGCAAATGCAACGACACTGACGGCCTTGGAAGATGCGTGCAGTAGGCCCGCATTGGGAGATATATACTTTAGTGTTATCACCACTAAACATTTTAGTGTGATGTACGACCACCAGGCGACAGCACCTTGCAAGCCAGCCACGCAAACGTCGCCTCCACGCACACACACAAAAGAAAACAGATCAAATGAATGCTTCATAACAGAACGGAGACATTTGTATCACAGATCGATATCATTGATCACTTCCGATTGGTAAACAGACCGGTCACGTGCGTAAACAAAGCACCACGTGGCACTAAAAGGGGTCACAGAGTGCATTTCAGGCGATTCTTAATAACCCTGCACAGGGGAAGTGCTTCATAAATTGCGAGGAGCCAGCTTTCCTAGGCATATAATTCCGCCCGAAACTAGCGACGCATAAAACTGCGGCGCGCGCCAAGGATTTCTGGGAAATCGATGGGAGAAAATATGACGCCACCCTCTGGAAGGATGGTTGGCCGACGGGTACATGACAAAAGATTGAAGCCGTACTTACTAAAAGAATCGTCAATGCTATCTTCAGTATTAGTCCAAATTGGTATGTATCTCTGTCGCGAACAGGATATTCAAAGTGACGGTACTAAAGCCGAGTTATCATCTAGGATGCTGCATGTTGAGCGTAAATTTTGCATAACTACTACGGAGTCTTGACGAATATGAACACTCTCATCTGGTTGATAATTTATTTGTTACAATTCAATTTTAAAGCTAGCTTACACAACATTATTACAAGTAGATAAAAAATAAATGAAAACTTCCACCGTCGCCACAAGTAAATAAGAAAAGAAAACCGGGAATTAAAATTCTCAGATCGTTAAAGTTTAACTGTACTGTACAAAGTGCGGACGCACGCACACAGGAAAAACAAACAGTATGACATAACGATCGGTTTCCCTACCAGCATATCATCATTATACGACATAATATGCAGACAGGTAAGGGGGTGGGGAGTAGGAGTTGATGGATGGAGATGCATGGTGAAAAGAAAAGCATTCATCATCACGCACAGCACGCACACAAACACACGCACACAGCTGTGCGTAACGATGTTACTGTTTGCAGAGGAAATCTACGAAAAGATATGAATTCAATGCCAGCACTCACTGCGGCATTGTGTTGGCGCGAAACCCGAGTGACGACACTGCAGTCATTGTTCGCAAGGACACGCACGCACCACGCACGCACGCACGCCTTCATCAATAATGTTATGTTGTAAAAATGTCATCAATATTATACATGAATATTGAATAGAACAGTAGAACCTTGGCCTGGAATACAACTATACCATGGTTGTAGCTATACAGGAAGGGTTCCGAACTTCCCATGTCAATTTTATGATTAAATCGTTGCATCGCTCAATCATTCGCGAGCTGTTTTAAGGGATGATTCAGCGGTGATCGATCATCGATCAATTGCTTCGTCTCTGACAGTCTGCATTACTTCGTGGCGCAATTGTTGTTCGATTTTTGTTCACATGCCGCTACACCATTCACAAATGTATGACTGATTGCTCACACACTTTGTCTCATCATTTAGCTTTGTGGGAAAATGTTCATCGGATATTTCCTTGCCACTGTCGCCCGTAGGTTTAATCGAACATCCATTAATTCCGATGAATAATTAATGGTGTTTTAATAATTTATTGCAGACATTGCATTCCGTTTTGGCTGGGATATGTACTTTACATTTCCAGGTGGGTGTTTTTACATATACGCACATATTATCAGTACGTGCATTGAAAAGTATTATTATTAGTAAGTATATTATATATTTTTTTTTCTACCTGGTTTTTCTAAAACAAACATACAAGATTGTTAATATATAACACGGATATAGTTGCAATCTGTGGAAACAGCAGAGACGCCATGCAACAGAAAACCCGAAATCGTTGCCGAACTGGAAATTGTTTAAGGAATTAGGGCACAAAGAAACAAAGAAAGTGACAGCAACAAAGAGAAGGGATGCTGGGAGGGTCATTCCGTTGCATCAAAGCACCCTTTGCCTCGCTAGTCATAAAATCTGTCCGGCATAGGAGTCTAGATCATTAACAGGGTGCAGCATCGTGGGTTTGGCCGAAACCGAATCAATGTCGCCGCCGTGAGCCCCAGAAAATCAATGCCAATAAACAAGATCGTAAGAAAAAAACTATTCGCGGCACGACAGGATATGTTTTCGGCGGGAGAGAGAAAAAGTTGGGGGTTGGCATGGCAACGAAAACACAGACAGGCAGAGAAGCGTGTAATAGGTAGTGAGGAGGAAGCTGAGACGAAGGGAGGTGACACTGAGCGGTCGCTGCCCTCAGGGGGGTACACAGCACAGCTGTTCTGACTGATTTAGGTTAGAAATATTGGCACATTAATTCCATCGGAGATGGAGAGAAGGAAGGAGGAAAATTTATAATAATTGCAATTCTTGCGTTTTGGAGACAGAATGCAAAATAAAGACTAAAAAAAAATATTGGCATCAAGCTCTCACCTCACGAAACGAACAATGAATCCTCAAAAGGAAGTTTTTTTGGAAGTAAAAACTCCAAATCTATGCAAATCTATGCCTTAAAAAAACACCCTTGTTAACTATTGCATAATTATATTTCCGTTCCAATTGAGGTGGCAAACAACATGAGATTGAAAAGGGGGAAAAAAAGGTCCAATAAGAGAAGAAAAGGAAAATGGGGTAAAAAACAGCCAGTGAAATTGACTCAATCGAACCACGTTGAAGGTAAATGGAACGAAGCGAAAAATTCCCCAATAAATGAAAGATCAAAGGGCGCATTTTTCCTCTACATACATGTGATGGACAGGAAGTGCGAAATACCCCGGTCGGTAGTTACAATGATTGCACGTGAACAACACTCGTCACCACATCACTTCTCATTGGTAACACTAGCAAATCAACTGAATGTGTTACTACTTGTAGTGGAATTATCAATTCATACATAGATGTGTTCCAGCACTTCCAATGAGATGTGAATATACCTGAAGTTATAAACACATACATAACCAAAGATCCCTAATGAAGTATCTTTGATGTAACTTTATTATTTATTGTCCCATCCATTCACTACTTTGATGAGCAACAATGCACTTGAATGCACTAAATAAATTATAATAATACACAGCCATTAATTAGACATGATTACATAATAAACATTTCAAACAATGCAATAGAAGATCAATCAAGTAATTTCAATGAATGATATTGATTATTGAATAAATCAAAAAGCATACACAAATTACTTCTGAAATAGAAAGAAAATGTGAGGAAGAAACAGAGAATGATTAATTAATTAATTAATTAAGGACCCTGGAATGTAAAACAAAACAAAATATAACATAATTAGAAGCACAATTCCAGCATCAATGTGCTGATTGATCACATTGCATTCAAAGGAATCATTTTTCAATAGGGATCATGCATTATTCATAAAATCCTAGTCATATTTCATGAAATATGAGATGATTATTCACAAGGCAGAATGCATGACAGATGACCTGGATACAGATGAGGTGAATGACCTTATTATTGAAAACTGTTGACTGAAACCATCATGGGGAAAGTTCCTTTCAAATTAGAACATAACAATAATTAAAAGACACTCGGTTTCATTGTTTCTTCAAAACCATGATGGCGAATTGAAGCACATACCATTTAATGGAGACACAGATGCAAAATGAATTACTTGAAATTTCTCAATTTTTCATTTAAGCCCAGTAAACCATACTGTCAGTAATTTCCAGGATATTCTTGACAATTTTGATTTGCTCATCATTCTGCGGTCACCTGCATGCTGGTAGACTATTTCCTCTGTGATGGTTGAACTCAATTTTCCAGTCTGAATTCTGAACCTCTCAAGACGATCCTTAAGTCGACTTGGGTCCGTACCCGAATACGCTAAATAATGAACGCGTGTGTGTTTAGCGTCTAGGTGCATTTATTACTTTCTGCCCTTCGCTAAGCCTCTACCTGATCCAAGGCATCTCGCCTGACTGAAACTAAAAAGTGATGTACCCCAGTGACGATGTCCAAGTCCAGCTCCCACTACTTCCTGGGCCCTGCCTGAAATGCTTCAATTTGCGTGAATACCCTGAAGCTCATTCACAAACTCATACTTCCTGTGAGATTCATGCTCTCAGTCAACAGTCTCAAGCTAAACCTCTCAAGTGTTGAGGGTACTTCAATGGTCATTCATAACATCAGATTTCAAGTCATCAGTTAGTTCAAATAAAATGAAGAAAAAGACCGAGCGGAAGGTAAGAGGGAATTAGTACTTGAGGGAAGAGAGTAGGAACAGACAGAGGGAGCAACCCTCTCACCTTCCGACTGCCGAACTGAAATGCTGAAGACTCACTCTGACAGACTAAGCACTGCTTGTAGACGCCCCAGATGAAGTCCCCGCACTTGTCGCACCACGTGGGGGCTTTGAGGTGAACTACGTTGAAACGATGTCCGTGGCTGTTACTCTCCTTCGGCACAAAAGCATCCAACTGAGAGAGTTCTATGCTCTCGACGTAAACGAAATCATCTTCGTCAGAGTTTCTGTCCGAGGGAAAAGGGCTGCCATTGCGTCCTCGTCTCTCTGACGAAGCTCGACGTCGATGACTTCGATTACCCGACGCTGAGCGAGCACGAGCAGAGAGCAAGACTGGGAGCGCCATGTCCTGAAAGACATTGCTGTAGTGCTCAAGGTTGTTGGTGAGACGTTGGATGACGCCGTTGGATTCAGAACGCGCTAGTTGGAGCGACGCCGGAGGGGCACAGGTTGCCACCGTGTTGTTTTGATGGTTGTTGGCATGGCGATGCCTGGCCAGGCGTTCTGCTGCCCGGCTGTTGCGCTCTCTCAAAGGACCCTCACTCGTCATGGCGGTGAAAGCGATCCATCTGAGAAGAATTGAAAATGAATATCACACCGCAACATTAAGAAAATTTGCATCATCAACAGCAACTAGTTGAGTTATAATCATAAATTGGTAAATCTTGACTCAAACATTGTCTTAACACCAAAATATGCCTATTAATGTCTCTAATAGTCTATTAGTCCTAACTACTTCTGAACTTCTACTGAAGGCTTATTAACTAAGGCTTAGTATAATAGCATTTAAGATATTGTTGCCATGTGGTGATATTTCCCTTTAGTTGATAAATACAATCAGTTACCGTACCATACTTTTCTCAGATGATTGAATCACTGAGTCACTGACTGAATGAGTATTATCTAAATTTAGAAGCCAAGCTAGTAGGTCGCATCAGTTACACAGTGAGAGTGTCACTGTCTGAGTTACTGTGTGTGAATAAACCTACGGGTGACTGTGAAAGTAACAGTTACAGTGCCAGTGAGTACACTGTCACTGAGACTGTGAGAGTTAATTTGACTGTCACTGTCACCGTGAGTCACTGTGAGTGTGACTGTCACTGTGAGTGAGGTACACAAGCCGATACCAACTGGTGCAGTGTTTTGGCGTGCACGGGCGGTTTTCAGATTCAAAATGTATCTCCAAGATGAAATAAGTATCGGGCACGTATTCTTGATAGGTAATACAAGATATATATCATTGGATTTCACCAACAAACCTGTCAAAACATCATTTTCGTTGAAGAAATTTACTCCATTTTTCATCCTCCACTATGGAGAGTTCCGGCCACGAGGGAGAATTCATTATTTGATGACTCAAAATTCGAGACAACTGGGAGCTTAACCCTCGGCTATAGGGCGTGTAGTGTGTAGACTGTAGACCTTGAAATAGACCCCTGAGCCGCCGCCGATATGTACTAGCCGCCGCCGATTGGCCGTTTAGCCAGCCGCCGCCGATTGGTGCCGTCGGCCAGCCGCTATCTGCCGATTAATGTCATCAGCGACTCTCAGCCGATTCAATCCAAATATTTTACATTCAGTATTGAAAGAAGTTATCATTTGTACAAGTCTTTGTTGTGTTTATGGTATTGTTTTTATAATTGCTATCTCAGCTATCTATGGAAGTAGATTTTATTTGGTTTGCTTAATAAATTTTTTATTATTATTGATTTATGTCATACTGTTTGTATGCCCATACGTATACGAGGGTTGTCCAAAAAGATATCGGCCTGACATAGGATGTGCATATACTTACTAGAGTCAATGTAAAACATTCCTTCATGAGTGGATCACTGGTTGCTAAGTACATGTATATTACGGATAGGTCTATTTACCTGACATTAAAGAGGACCTCTGGTTGTTTTGAACTAGTAACGGATGATAGAGGATACATCCCAAAAGACAAATACGCCTTTTGACCGACATATTTTTAGTCAATAGGCTTGCTGTGGGCTAATTCTTAGATACATCGATTTTGAGAGGTTTAAAATCTTGCTCTCTTCTCGCGTTTGATTTTACTGTCGTGACGGCATAAAAGTAATTCTCCTATTGTTAACAATGGGAGCCGTCGAGTGAGCAGATTTTTCAGCAGTTTTCATAAAAGAAATCTTGCACTCATCTCGTTTCAAGCTATTTTGTCTGAGCAGGAAAATAGTATTTTAATTTGTCTTGAATATCATTCACAGTTGACAAAATTTTTCAAAAACAGTTTCTCGTCACTCAATAAAGCCCACAGAACCAATCTAAAAAGGTTTCGAAATGAACAGAGGTCCTCTTTAAGCCTACCCTTTTTGACTGATTGTATTATTATAACAATCATTTCAGAATTCAGAGGCTTAAACAATTTGTGTTTGCCTCTCATAACACTTGGTTCATTACACTGCTTGTTTACATACATTGCTTTTGTTGGTCTGAAAAATTAAAACATTATTTTATTTGCAATTAGTTAAGGTACTGATTTCTCTTTTACTCCATATTTTAAAAGTCTCGTTTTTAAAAGGAACCGTGCCTTGCAAAATGAAAATAGCACAGATTGCACTATTGTTCAAGAAAGGTTTCAACAAAAAAAATGTAACTACAGACCCATGTTTATAGCCTTTGTTAAAAAAAATCTTGGAAAAACTAGTCAACAAAGAATTGTACGATTACTTGTTTGTAAAAAAAATTCACTCCCCCCATCAGTTTGGCTTCCAACCAGGCAGAAGCACAACCCAAGCACTGGTATCAGTGGTCGACAGAATCAGCAATAATAATCAATCAATAATAAAGCAAGAGCAAGAGAATAATAATAATAATAAATAAATAGGACATCATACGATTTGGAATCGTCCAATCTCAAAATTACCACACTATTACCACATGTAAAGAGTAGTGAATGTTTGTTTTAACTAATGGCATCATTATAGATATAGGATGATATAGCAACCATTGCCAAGCCACTTCGAGCCAGTGCTAGCCACCGATCTCAATGTTGAGCCGATATCTCTGATTGATGGAGCGGCTTAAGCAGCTAGCCGGTCATTTTTACTTCAGCCAGCCGGTTCTGACCAATTACGATCTGCTCCGGGGTCCAGATTGAAGCTAAGCGTGTATGCTACAGTTAGACCTCGTTAACCCAGCTGCATCTAATCCGACGCTTTCACATCCGGCTGTATATCCCAGGGACGATCACTCTCAATGTTAATTATACCTAACAGAGTGGGTCAAAAGACTATCTACTCCACGTTAAAAACTTAAAGTTTAAAATGGCTCAAATTGATCAACTATTCCTGGTTCAATTACTACCTGGTATGGATTGATAATAACTTATTCTGCACCCATCTATGCAAAGGGCTGGGCGAGTGTGGGAGTCCTTGCTAGTTGTATGACCACATGCCCTCCAAGGTCATGTCAATTTCTGTTGAATTCACAACATTCAACAGTTTTGCTCTTACTCTTAACTAAGTCAATTCCTAAGCAAAGAATTTGGAGACCAAGAACACCCACTGCGCCTATATATTGAAATTAGACCAGAGGTAGCACTGCCAAGCGGGAAGTCTGGTTCCGCACTAACACATTCAAGCTGGAGCCATTACATTACATAGGAGATTGTAGAATCGCTTCGCTGTATGCTTTGTGTACACTTAATAAATGGATATTTGGGAAGGAAATAGGAATGAGATATCGTCAGCTATATGCTGTTGTATATTTTCAGCCATATTTTTACTCCTGGGCTGATCGAACGATCGGTTTAAAGTTCTGAATAGCAATCAACATATCAGGTCAAGAAAACACATGAAATACAGTCAATGAACCTTTTATTTATTTGAGAAGAATTGCAGAAACCAGTTTATATATATAATAAGAAACATGTGAGATATAAAATAATAAAATACAGATATATAAAAAGAACATGCACGAATATGTAAAGAAAAAAAAAATGGAAAAAAATAAGTCACAGGTTCAGCTTAATGGCTTTTCTATTTCTCTTTTGATTTAGATCCTTAAAACTGTGAAAAATAGATCTTTGAGGAAGTGAGAAAATTAGCACTCCTTGTCCTCTGCAGAGGACAAGAAGTACTAATTTTTCCGCAGGCGTTGTTGAAACATAATTTCCTTACTTCTTGTATTCTGCAGAGGACAAGAAGTGCTAATTTTTCCACAGGCGTAGTTGTGGCAATTACGAAAAAACATATTTTTTTATCTTCTTATACATCTTGGTTGCTGTGAACAATAATAGCAATGCCCACAGTGTCAGATTGAGACTGTGCATGAGAAAATCCAAAATAATGGAGTGTTGAATGAAATTCGTATTTCAACCAGAGCCAAGATACAAACAAGGTTAACATTTTAACAACTAACTATCAATACAATTCCATCAACAAAGCTCAAAAGTGTATAACTGACTCCTGCTTGGCTCACTGACACAGCTTGAAAGCGCCGAGTGCGACACTGTGTTATCGCTCACTTTGAGAAGAAAGGGCACATATCGTCCATTTTTAAGAGCACCACAGCTATAATAACTGATCAATGAATGCATAAAAAGATCTACTCCCAATATTGCAGTAAATCAGTATTTTCTGTGGATGATCACAATCGCCCCAACATATTCTCTATAACTAACAAAGCGTTCAGCAATGCGTGAAGCCCAAGCTGACGAAATCAGCCACTGCGTGAGTGGTACTGCTGGTCACTTTTATTCAAGACAATAAGGGCCAATGGCTGATAGACTTCTTGATCCAAATTCTTTGTCCTATGTCTAGGGATTTACTTGTAGGTAGTTCCCGGGGCTGAGACTGATCGGCGAGGGATGAGGCTATCGCTTATTTTTTTTTTCCTTCTGTGAATAGGACATTAAAACAACTGTAAAAAACTGTTTTAATAAAAAAATGTTTTTGCAATTTGTTTAATTTACATGTAAATAACGAATTACATGTATTACAATCCATTTCTACCAATATTTATGGAGAAATAAACAATATCAATTTTCGCTGAAATTGGCGTCTCAATCAAAATTTCCCTTAAAACCATACCATTTTGAGAGCATTGTGATTTCATGTTGCCCAACCATCACTTGTTAGCTTATTAATAACTAAAAAAGCCATTCATTATGCCTGTACTTGAATATTACCTGATCACAAATGGTACATGGAGATATTTAATAATTAAAAATGGTGTATTGAGAGGAAGAATTATTTAAAACAACTGTTTTGTGGCTTCAAAGCTCTCAATTCTCAAGTCCTGGGAGTCCTCCATAAGAATTTCACATTTGACACCTGTTTAACATGGCATTCTTAGAGTTGAGAATCGATTCTCAAAGTTGAGCACCAATTATGAGAGTTTACATTTCAGAATGGTCTTAGGAATAAATTATCAGACTTAAAGGGATGGGGAACTAAATTTTAAGTGATGTTCTATTGACTCATAGCACCAATTGATAGCATTCCGTGCCAAGAACACCATGCCTGGATGCAAGCGTAAGGAAATAATGCATTCCGAATATCGGGGTTAGCATTGCGCCTATGGGAGAATGGCTTCCATTGCGAAGTATAGGAGGCAAACGTCAGCTGATGGCTTGGTTTGGCTGATGGCTGATTGGTTCCGTTCCCCTCGTGAAGCTATCGATTTCAGCCAATCAGAGCAGATCATCTTCGCCATAAAAGGACATCTTTGTTGTTTACGAAACGAAAGCGCATGCGTGGTGCACTCTGGCTGACCTTTTTACTGTTTCAGGATGAGAAACATGGTAGGTTTCCTAGAAAATCGCTTGTTAAAATAAGAAAAATAGCAACAAATATTTTTTTTCGCGCCTGGCTGGTGGCAAAATGATTATTCTATCTATTTCCGAAAAGAAAAGAAAAATATATCCATGGGTTTAGTCGAAGGACATGCTGATATGACGAGGCCCATTGTAAAAGATGGGGAACTCGGTGTTTCATGACAGCCTCTGACGTCACGCCTAATTAGCAATACATCTCCCGCGAAATCGTTAGCGATGATATTCCTTGTGTGGGCCAGGCATAGAAATCATTTTTGGTGCATCAAATAACGACTCAAAGTCCATTTTTAACCAGTTCTCCCTCCCTTTAAGTATTGAGCCTGAGACTGAGAATCTTTGTGAATACCACGCCTGATATGCTCTACTCAGATAGCATTCAGGTGTCAGTTATATGCCATTTACCCATCATCATTGCCACAGAGGTATCGCTTCTTGCCACTGTCGTTCTTCTGCCACTATTGTGGCGAGAATTATACACATAAGAAAATGTCTGTGCCACGTAGGTAAAACTTCTCTGACAAGGAAGGAATTAAGATTATCACGTGTCACAATCATGCACTTTTTCATTCACATATCTGGCGACTTATCTGAAAGCATTCAACCAATTAAGCCGCTGAGCAAATGCAAATAGTGTGTGTTTGTTCCAGCCCAGCCACATGGGCACTGGCAATTAAAGGCCAAACGTTATAATGTATGCATGAAGCCTGAATATTCATGATTACTTTTTTGAATGTTACATCATTCTGTTTTTAGCGTCTGTTGGGAGCAGACATGCAAAATTATATCCACGCATTTCAAGTTTCAACTACTAGTACATGCATCTTCAACGATTCTTCAGCTGCCTTCATCACTTTTTACCGGTGAGCTATTCTTTGTACGATTGCATCGTTCATCGTGTATACACATGTATGATGTATATCCCATACATGTGGTGTTGTACTCTTAATTGCTAATACAAGTGGCATCATTTGTAAAATACGATTGATATGCTCCACATATTCGTAACAATTGATTGAATTATACTTTGTTCGCAGTTTCACGGTTGAGATTTAAATTTTCCTTGTGTTCGATTTTCATCATCTATATGCATCCATTTTTCTTGATTATTATAATTGTGTATATTTATTGGGTACTTGTAATTGATTACCCAGTTGTCATGTAAGAAGATCGGTAATCATCGGTAGATAACTAGCTCTGTTACTTACTACTCTGATCCTGGATCCGGAATGATCTCAATCAATTGTCAACTAATATCGTCAAATTTAATGTTTCCTTAGTTTGAATAGGCCCAATAGGAAGTTAAGAGCCCACGAGGTACCAACACGCGGTCGGCGCCTGTTGCTGATAGCGCACGCAATTGTTGATTATGTAATTATTCTGCATTCACCCGTAATTACTCTATCTTGCGCTGATTCACGAACCGGCAAGCTTTGTTTTTTTATCTGATTTCGTAATCCTTCTGATGTCCAAATTAATTAGTTGTCACACAATTCGTAGTTCTTAAGAAAGTTCAGAGGTGTACTAAAATAGGTTTAATCAACTGAACAGCAAACAGACGCGACAGGACATTTAAAAGTTGAATACACAGCTCACAGTGCAACTGAGTCGCCTTCTTCCTTGTGTACGCATGCACGGTTTTGTGTACAGATGTACATGTATGATGCACGCATGCAATTGTCTAGGCATGTATATGCTTTGATGTGTGATCTATGAGCGGCTCACATGCATCATACTATATTAAACTTTTGATAATATTCAATTATCAGAGTAGATTGGGCGATAATGTCGTGCATGAAACTGAAAAGTTGAGGTGCGCTCGTTGTTATGACTTCAAAGAGATATACTGCGTGAATTATGATTTTGCTCATCAGTACTGTTATTCGATTCATTCTTACATTTAAATGATCAGCTTTGCACGATTATACCAATGCTTAAATTTATGGGGAGGGGTTCTATTCGTTATGGCTTAAGAGTCGATTGCTTAATGTTCAGGACGTTCAGATGTCATAATATTGCAGCTCAATATACCACAGATTCCACTGTAATTGCTCCAGTGGTAATGTAAGAAATCTTGTTTTGATAGCTCTTCTTATTGGATCCTGAATCTTCGTCGAATTAAGATTGTTGATTATTCAATTATTAGATAATCCATTTGCTTTAAATCTGCGTTCAATTGTGTTGTGCTTTATTACTGCTGAGTTTCTGATATATGTTTTTTTCTCTTTCTAGATTACCAGGCTCGGCTGTGGTGGATCAAACACAAACAAGACTGTCTGCAACAGCCTGCTGGAGCTGAGGACCGTGTCGGCACAATTAGGGTTCAACTCTTGGGGGTTCAACAACAGCATGCAGTAAGTATTTGGAATTATGTATGTTTTCAGTATGTTTGAAACTGATATGTTTCCAATTCCTTTGTATAAATATTTGTGTATGAATAATCCAAGCTGATTTCTTAGTACTTCCTAGTTATGGTAATTATTACGATTCTGTTCTTCTTCCAGTCGCTATCTGCAAAAAAAAGTCAATTCATCCTCCACCAGTCTTGATGAAGTGGGACATTGCAGTTGGAGAAGCAGCGTTCTACGAAGTCCATAGACTCACTAGGATCCACAAGCGAGGACCTTTTGACATGACACATGTTATTGTTTAATTTTCTTCTATGTTAGGTTATTTCCTTTCATCTGCTGTTAATGACAATAAAATATTAAGAAAAATAACGATTTTGATTTATAATATTTTTTTAACCTGGTGTAGTAATCCCCTAAACAAACAATAGAAAGTTGCCATCTGAGTGCAGGATATGTGTCAATTTCTGTCATTCAGACCTGCATTCATGGTCTTATCTCTTGAGTAAACAATCACCTAATGACTTCAAAAGAACCATTTATCGCCACATGTGAGGCCCAATCTCCTAATCCCTTATGTAAACAGTTGAAAAATTGCCACATATGTGCCCATTTGTGCCACATATGTGCCCGTTTGTGCCATTTCACTTTTGATACCGCCGATTGTTTTGGTTAATCCGCTAAATAAACTGTCACACTTGTATTGTGTTTTGCCACATCTATGTTCACATCTGCAATCTATTTTTTGTTTAAAATGATGGCTATGTGATGGATATTATTGTACAATTGCGGCGGCTTTTTATTTCACTTATGTGGCAAATTGTGCCATGAAATAGGTATCACAATGACACTTGAATGCTATCTGGGTAGATGTTGCTCTGACTTTACTTACTGGAATTTGGCCCTTAAATTTTCAGGGAGCTGCATGTGACCGATATAGTTTCCCAGTCAGTAATACAATGGTTGTAAACCATCGTACTTCCTCAGTACAAGATCCACAGTTATCATATCATGGTCCTTCATCGACACTTGGCAGTTATCCACAGATAAGCACTCGCCAATTGCCAGGCAATCCATCGTAAGTTCACAGAATAATCTGATTGGATTGTGATATCTCTCGGCATAAGTTTTCATTTAACCACCAAGTACTGTAGAACAGGAAATTTCTGCAGACTGTAAATTTTGCAGATATATGTCTCAGGCGTTTATTTGTGGCACAAATTATTTGCGATCAAGGGTAGGGTCATAATATAAGATCACCCAGAAGAATTTTGCGTTCATCTAATTTTTGCGGTCTTGGTCGAGACCACGAATATTGCAAAAATTTCATGCGTCGAGAAAATTTCCTGTTCTACTGTATTTTTCATCCTTTGATGAACAATTAGATATATCCAACTTGATTGACAAAACGCCAAATTGGCTAACAACGAGTGCCTTGACTCTGTTACATTGGGTTACAATCAGGTCATAAAAAAACCCTTGATCAAATGAAGTATGTGGGCAATATAGAGGGTGGAGACAATAACTGAAGGATGGCCATTGTGCGCTTTCATTTTATGCATGTGTACATGGATCAACACCGACTCTTCCCATTTCATTTCCACTCGCTTTTCACTTTCCTCTCGCTTCACTTTCCACTCACGTCGCCACTCAATTTCATGATCTCTGAATTCCATGATATTACAAACTAATTTTTATGGCCCCTATAGGTTCGTAATAATGAACATTGACTGTTAATATGCTTATTTTTTTGCTCATTGCATTTTTTTACATTGCAGGTCTTTTCGGTGTTTACGCTGACAATACCGGTGATCTTGCTGACAATACAACAGTTTGAAGATTTAATCAGATTGATGATATTTGACTTTTTTTTGCACTGATAATAAAATATATATTCTTGTTAGTTATTTTCAAATCAGTTTTCTTCCTTCTTTATCAACCTAATTCATGTATGTATTTGTAACCAATATTCAGCATTATGCCAATGATTATAAAAAGGATAAATATCCAGTGTATTGTAATGGTTGTAAAACTTTACCAAGGACCGACGTCAAACCGACGGTTGTAAAACTATCAAGGACCAACGTCAAACCGACAATAGTATAACTACCAAGGACAGACGAAGAACCAACCTTAAACTGACAGTTATAAAGCTACAAAGCACCGACAAAGGAATGACGATTGTCAAACTACAAAGGACCTGCTAAGTGCTGGTGGCCAAAATTACGCCGTTCCAATGTAGTTGCGTAAGACCATTGTTGTATCGACTGGGTTTAACCAATTCTATTTTGTATTTTTTGCTTTGACAGATGCCTTGTTTGATTCAAGTTTAACCACAAATTACATCATTGTACATTTTGAACTTGAATTGTAAATATTGAACTTGAAATAATTGTGAGAACGTTGACTTTGAACTCACCTGGTGCATATCCTTTATGTTCAAAGATAGTTCCACAAGATTCAACTAACAATCATCATGAATGTTACATACAAAATTGACATTTAATATGGAAATGTTTTTCTTGTGGGGAGCTTCTTTGTTTGAGGGCTGTACGTCCATCATCTCTCGGGCGATTTTAGTTTTTTGATAGCTCACCCATATGCCCAAGTTTTGTGCAAATTTGACAGTAATATCTCGATATATTGCAATGTATGAGCAAAAAGTGTCAATGCACCGGACAATGACAAGATTTCTGGCTACAAAAATTAGATCAGATTGTCAAATATTTCCCTTGATAATTTCAAATCATATTGAGTGATTACCCTCTATTGTGAATCAAACCTTTTAAAAACATGGTTCTACATCTTGGTGCAGCCAAGTTGTATTAGGTTGTAGCACTGCAGAGATATGGGCTCAAAGAGAAAACAATTGTGGGACAAGTGGGTAGCACAAAGGCAGGGCCTTCCGCAGGATTTTTTTCAGATTTGTGGTGGCACTTAGGAAACTAAACAGGGCAAATGGATAACGCGACACAAATCCCACCAAATATGATTAATGCTGAATTTATGCAACTAATATTATAAACCATTGAGTATTGATGTATTCTTAGATATATTGGAATGATAAAGATGCAAGAGAGACGTGTGCACAAAATCTTAATCCTGCCTCAGCCATATCAGGTAAGTAGACAATGGAAGGTATACACTAGGAAAAAAAAAAGAAACTACATAAAACACAACATGACCAGTGAGTGACCAGCATAGCCAGGTCTAGGGAAATAAATTCAAATAATAAAATAAAATAAAATCAGCAGATGTCTGGCACAGTTTGAGAGATCACTGAATGAAGTAAGTATTGCTCTTGCAATACACACTAGGGAGGGGGGGGGGCAAGACAGAGAAAAATAATAGCACACTCATGACCAGTAAAAATATGCAGGTAAGTAACTAAGAGACAGTCGGCGGTGTCGAGCCAATAACTATCGTCGTTTCGAATAACTCAACCTGTGCCCATTTCTAAAAATAATCCGGAAAGATGTCGTCTTCGCGGGGATTTTAGCGTGAAGCTTTGTGCCCGACATCATCGTTGACCATTGAAAAATGAACTCCGCAAAAATTCTCTAAAGCGAAACCATTCGCATAAAGACTCAGCTAAGCATTAGCAAGCGGCAAGCGTAAAATATGCCATTGACACAGTTTGCAGTGTTCTGATTGGCCGCAAGTAAGTGGAGCGATGGCCTACATGCGCAGACTACTCTGAGAAGCAGCTTTGCGCAGCCACTGTCTGTTAACATCGGGAATACTCGGCAAATTTTCGTGAGCTTCCAGCAGGCACGAAAAATTTCCCGCCGCTTTCCTTGCCGATCGTACGCTTGCGATGGCATTTCACGCTTGCGCTTCACAGTGTCAAGCAATTCACGCTTGCGGCCCCGCTATGCTAAAACGGCCTACGGAAGGCCCTGCCCAAAGAGAATAGTCAGCAAGATCCTTGAACAGTATCACCCGACTGAAAGACCAATACAGAAACCTCTACCAAATCGCCTACGAAAGACTTCAGGAGGAAACGATCGTTTCCTGATCCATATTATTTAGTACAATAGGATAACAACAAGCACCCTTCAAGCTCGATGGCAGAGGACCAGGAAAATCTGTGTTTCCCGGACACTGGTGAATACCACACTGATCCAGGCTGCCCTGTGACCCATGAGGCCCCTGCTCACTGAAACACACTGGGATGTTTGCCTCAAATGGGCCAAGACCCACCTCTGAATCCAGGATGCCCAATGGCAGCATGTTGTAATCCATAGTGAAAAAAAAATCCATATTAAATGTCAAGTCTGTAATGGTCTCATTGGCTCCCTGGGTGAAATCCAGAAGTGTCCAGTGCTTGGACTCTTGAACCCTCAGTATAACAATTCTTGCATCAAAGAGTGAGAAATGTGATGGATTATCCCACTCAGTTTAAATGGGGCCTGTGGGCTGCAGTTTAATATTGTGAGAAATCAAAAATCACTCAAAAAGGTCAGCATTTGTTCGTTTCCTTGCCTTAATGAATATGTAATAATAGACTTAAAACAAGCTTTGTGAGAGGTGAAATTAATAAAAATATTGATATATGCTTCTTCTGAAACAAAAATTATAACGCTTAGTCTTCTGGATTCGGAGCACTGTCCATTTTAAGATTTCGCCCAAGGAGCCAATGAGACTAAACCGTAATCGAGCATTTTGGCTCAGATACCGCCGGGTATTGTTCAAAGACAACACTCTGGGCACAAAACACACAGCAAATACTATATTTTCATGTGTGCAATAATATACTTTCATGTGTGCAAAAATTCACTGATAATTTGCTGGATTCTGCTTTAAAAAAAGTTCTAGCTATCTCCACATTCTATGGCAGCTGGTATTTCGAACATCACATCAATGATTTGTTAAAATTCTCTTTGGTTATGCTACTCTTTAGCATGACCAAAAGGTTAATCCGTTAATGGGGCCAATCCTGGCCCTGAAGTATCTTTCACAGATGCGGCACAACAGATTTTAGTCAAATAGTGCAGAGACTTTTGACATTGTAAAAACGATTCCACACCATTGTACCATGGTGAAAAGCACTGAAAAGGCCTTCATGATGGTGGATGTGGGTCACTTTCAGAGCCCAGTAATTCCTTGGCCAAATTAGTCATTCAATTTTTCTCAGTATGTAACATAACAGTCTAACATAACTTTGATGTATGCAGTGACATCTGAATTGTACAAAAAATACAAAGGTTAACATTATATTAACATTATATTTCATCATTATAAAAAACCAAAACCATCCTTGATAACGATGTTCATAATGTTTAATGATGAATAAACCACATTTGATTTGATTTGATTTGATTTGATTTGATAAAATATGCTCTCACTTTCACAGGCAGCTAATGGAATTCCCATAGGGTGGGGGCGATGTGCTCTCTCAGTAAAGTTTTGGTGAGCAGTGGGACAATGTTGGTCCACAGCGTAATCTGTATTACCTGATTACTATATACCATTTTCCCGTTTAATATTTTAAGTAGTGATGGGTGAATATTGAATTTATCTGATCATATGAAGCTAAAGCTTCAAGCAGTCAATATTCGTCTAAGCCAAATACGAAGCCGAATATATACCCACTCCAATGCAGCAATACTGGTGACTTCATTACATATAGGCTACTGAGCTCAATCAAGTAACGCCCCTTAAGGAAGCTGACCAATTAAGAACAGCTCGCCACTTGATTGGTCAAGTTAAGCCATGTGCGTTACTGCCTTTTTGAAGCCAGTAATTTCAACGAAATTTACAATAATGGACCCAGTGAAATTCCACCAATAAAGCCCTATAAGCCCCTAAGCAAACAAATAAACAAGCTATGCTCAATTAACAATTAGCAAATAAATAGCTGAATAATTGCGGTTGACAATTTCATTGATTTAATGTGTAAATGGTAGCATGCAGGTTGGCAACGGCGAAAATGAAGTATTGAAAGAAATCGAAACCGCAAGGATCGACTGTAAAAGGTAAACAACGCCACGTTACTTCGGAGCTTTTTAACGATTCTATTTCCTGGTTAAAATGCAACATGCTCACGTCGCTATATTATTAAACATACTCAATAAAATGAATTTCAAACTGTTTGATCAGACATCGGTGCATGTCATTGCTTTGATCGTGAGCAGTTTAGTTTGTTTGTAAATACACTGCTGGCGCGAAAACCTTGAGTGGCGCGCCATTTTAACATCCGGGCATCTCGCAGCAACTAAGTCACGTGACCATCTGTTTGGGCCGAAAAAATAAATTATTCTTTGTTCTTACAGCGCTATTTTCTCTGATTATCGCTCTTAATCGTCGTCCTTTTGCTACCAGGAACCATGGGTAAGTGTCTCTCAATTATCAGGGTCGTCCTGAACATTTTCAGTACATTGCTATAGAAGCTGGTTGTATTATGAATAGTGAGTTGTATAGAAATGCTTAGCTTTCTATGCAATGTATAGAGAAAATGGCCGCCAACGACGCCATGTGCTGTCGCCTGAGGCCTCGCTCCGAAAGCCACATTTCTCTTAGATAAAGCGATGAACAACCCATGACTTCAATTGTTTTATATTCTTCACTCCATTAAAATTCTTTTGATACTTGTTTGGAGAGATTTGAACAAGTTTTCGCAGAGAAATCGCCGATTGAAAAGTCGAGTCGAGGCGGGGGAGACGGGGTAAAATAAATGGCGTTATTTGTGTGAATGAGATGCTGATGTTTCTCATTTTTGACGGATTCTGATTCCCAATTTTGAGCACCACGCAAAGTGATAACGCAACCAGCAGCACGGGGAATTGGTTTAGCGTTTTATTGTTGTGATTTTTCTGGTTTTGTGGGAGAATCCGTGTATGAAAATAAAACTTAGTGAAGGTCGTTTAGTGCACAATCATCTGGCCGCTTGCCAAATGACTTACTACATTCTTTTTTCGTGAATGGGATTAGTAGAGTTGTTGATACTTATCTGCTGATCACTGTTCTTCATTACTACTAGATAATTCCTGCTCATTTAGGCTGATAACGTCTCTCAATAATAACTTAAATTGGTTGATTTTGTCTCATGAAAATAGAAAAAATTAGCATAAATTATTCTGTTGAGTATGATTCAGTCTGACTTGTGACTCTTAATCTTGACTCATGCAGAATCATTCTTCTTTATTGTATGCTTAAATGCATAATTAATGATGTTATTGTCATTTAAATTGATTGAATTAATTAAAAAATTATAACTTTCCATACAAGTATTTTCAAGTACTGTAGGTGCACAAGGGAATTGGTCATACATTACCAAAGTAAATAGTGGCGCAATGAAGCATGTTAACCAATCGCCTTTGTCCTTACTCTTCAATAATGCATTTGTTGTTGTTAATGGGACCCATAAGTGTTTGAGTATCCCAAGATCACTCAAGGTCGAGAGCCCTTGAAAGTTGGATAATGTTGTGAAGGCAAAATTGGATTGCTGGTGATGATATAGATTGAAATTTTGATTTATTTGTTTAGCTGAGGGAGATCATTGCCAACATTCAAAATTATAAATTTTCTTAGTCCTGTTTTCAAATAATTCAGGTTTAGTATCAGAACAGGTATTGCTTATGGAATCACGGTACAATGTAATCTCCATATGTGAACTTCAAGCGATCGTCGAAATAACTTAGAATTATAGAGCCTTTGAGAGAGAGTTTTCTTTGTAGTCACATTGACAAGTGTACATGCCGAGACGAAATGATGACCCAACACTGCCCTCCGCTCATTAATATACCAAGTATCCACCCTCTTTGAAGTCTTTGAAGGTGTGCCTATCATATTTTCTCTGATGTTGTTGATTTAAAAAGATCACAAATGCTTTGTAGATTTCTGTAATCGTTGCATGTCTTTAAACAATGTCGACCACAAAGGAACGCATTGAATGAGGCTGTGCATCTTTGTTTTGACACATATTGTAAGCATGAATAGTATTAGGGAGTTACTCCAAGAACCGCTCGCTGTTAACCTTGAGAAAAATGTTGATGCCGCTGATTGGACGCTCCGAGTCAAGCAATTAGTTGACAGCTTTATCCGATCACAGGTATGAAAATATAGCATATTTGAGTTAACTCCGACATAAAGGTATGTGATGTTACCCACTCGAACGGAGAATGAGTTAGACTAATAGAGCTTATGAGTTATGGGGGCTTGACATATCGAGATTACACTGTTGTCTGTACATTAATAATTTGACATTTGAATTTGTTGCTATACCAGTTCCACGATACTGAACATCTGATCACTCATCAAAGAGAACCTCTTGATTATTTTGAAATAGTAGCTAATGATAGATAATGCATCCTGAAAGACAAGTAGGTCCTTTCAATGACACATTTTAAGACATTAGTCACATTACACATTTAAACTTTCTGTGTGCTAATTCTTTAATGCATTTAATTTGAAAGGTTTATATTTTGCCTTTCATCTCACGTTTGATTTCATAGCGGTGGGATTTCATGTTAGCATTTCTCCAAATATTTCAGCAGTTTTGATGAAAGAAATCTCGCACTGACCTCGCTTAGAAAGATTCTGCTTGATTGAGAAAGTCATATTTCAGCTGAGTTTTGATATATATTTAGACAAGAGATCATAATTGATCCCATTGAATTCATAGAAGCCAATGGAATTGAGATGTTCCAAAGGAAACTCAGGTCGAATTTGTTCTGCGAAAATTGAGTGCTTAGAAAATGAAATGTTCTACAGAAACCTTTTTGGCACAAGAAATCCAGAATGCAAATAAAGCTGTAAATTTCTCATAAACATCTTAGCTGAGCAAATTCCCTGGTGACTGAAGAGTATCCCACTCATTTGATTGGTTTTATGTGTAACATGTACTAGTATATTGGCCCCAATCTCAAGTCAATCAGCTTAATGATGCAGATTCTCATTCGAGGATTCCCATGCATCAAATGACAATTGCATCAAATGATGCATGCAGCTTATAATCTGTGATTTGAGAACTCTATTTTGATTTTTCTCATTTCATTCCAGCTGATATGCCACGTGACATGTCGCGTGACGTTGCCTCCGAGAAATCTGAGCTAATCCGAGCAGACCTCTCTGTTGCAGATTCAGCATATAACGGTTCAAAAGCTGCCTCGGGCGGCTACCAGCAGCCGCCGGCTGCACACCAGCCGCAGCCTGCCCACCAGGGAGCGTATGAAAGACAAGCAGCCGCTTATGCCCAGTACGCCCAACAGTACGCCCAGCAACAACAACAGCAAGCACAACAGAGTCCCACGTCCGGCGGCAGTTACCAGCAGCAAGCATCACCACAGTCTCATCAGCAGCAGCAGCAGCAGCAGCAGCAACATTCTGCGCCAGCTGCTCACGGAGGATATGCAACTCATGAGCACAGTTCTCAAGCCGCGGCTGCAGCTGCGTACCATCAGCAGCAACAGTCGTCTGCTTCGTTGTACCACCAGCAAGCTGCGGCTGCCCAATATAATGCGCAAATGCTTGCGAATTATGCGTCTGTGGCGAATATGGGAATGTCCGCACAAATGGGACGAGGTCAGTGAAATTTTGGATTCACGGTGTTTTTTTTTTGCAGTCTGTAATCATTTTGGGTCACAATTTGAATTTGTTCAACTTCAACGGCCGATTAACTGGGCGTAAATGATTTGCCCCCAAACAGACAATCTTTACTCTCTTTGAGTATAGTGGAAAATAGAAATATAAGTTTTTTCTATTTTGTTTTGTTTCTGGCCTTGAAAAGTTGAGTAAGTTCTGATTTAAAACAATTTGGCGTTGCGTAGATATTAGTGTTAACATAATATGCTGTAACTTCTGCATGATGTGAGATGTACGCTCAACAGTCTAGGAGTCATGCCATACTCGCCACTTCTCATCCCCAAAAATGCACCAAATGCATCGATTCAATTTGTTTGATGATGCAACCTGACTTCTTTTATCTGCTTTCTTCTGTAGAATCACAGCCTCAAAGTCCCCATGTGACCAACAACATGGAACAACGTGAGATCTCATTACTGACATTAATGGCATAACTTCAGCCTGTTGAGTTTACATTTTAATGATTAGTATTCTTGAGTAGCTGCAGTTGTAGAAGGTGTACATTTGGTTGCGTGAATGCTTTTATTCTGGTGGCGGGGAGAACCTCCTCTGCTACAATTAAATCATGTGCCCTCTCTAGGGCGTCCAAAAGGAGCGACCACAAAGGGCGGCAAGCGGAAAAAGAATAAAGACCCCAATCGGCCGAAAAGGCCGACTTCCGCTTACTTCTTCTACGTGGCACACTGCAGAGCTGAGTGCGAAAAGCGAGGGGAGAGAATCACACGGGTGAGAGGTCAGGGGTTAGGTTGTACGTCAACTTCTCTCTTCTGCTCATAGGTGGCACAATGGACGAAGGAAATTTCACAAGTTTGGCGCGAAATGACGCCGGAAGATCGCAAAGGATTTGATGCAAAGGCTGTTGTTGACAAAGCTCGTTATGAGGAACAAATGAACAGATACAAGGGCCGTGACAAGAACCGACCCAAGCGACCGCAATCCGCATACTTCCTCTGGCTGGCTGGATTTCGGACACGCATGAAGGACAAGATTCCCGTCAACAAAGAGCTGCTGCGTGCCGCAGGGGAGCACTGGAAGCGGCTGACGGAGGTGGAGAAGGCTCCGTATGAGCAGATGGCGGAGGGCGAGCGCCGCAAGTATGAAGAAGCAATGAGGCAGTACAACATGGTGAGTGCTCTTCTGGGTCGTCTGAATGTTGGCTTGATTGCTCTCTTCTCAGAATGGAGGCGCCAAACGCGCTCGCATGGCGCAAGATCTGGCGGCGGGAATAGTGCCCGCTGGTGGTGATTCCAGTAGCGCACAGGGTTCCCCACCCACCCCCACGCAACCACAGGCCCCTGCAGCCGTACAGCCGCCACAAGCTGTGCAGCCACAAGCCTCAGTTCAGCCCCAGCAGCCCCCTGCACAGCCGCCACAGCCGCAACAAGCCAGCCCAGCTGCGCCGGTTTCGGCAGCCCCTGCATCATCCATGCCAGCACACGCCCCTCCGCCCCCCGCTCACTCCCTGCCCTCCATGACCAACACCAGCGTGGCTGCTGTGGTGCCTCCAGGCATGCATCCGTCTATGGTGGCCGCCATCAATATGATGGGCATGCACCAGAGCATGCAACAACAGGCACAGGCCATGGGGCTGCAGGCCAACCTGATGGCCACGGGGGGCGGCAACCACCTCCCCCCCCAGGCAGGACAGCCCCCCAGCAGGAATGGGGGTCCTCCTGGGGGCCCTGAGGACAGCGAAGAAGAGTATGATGACGATGAGTACACGGATGAAGAGGAGGAGTTGCAGTGAGCAACGACGCGCAAGGAAGCAATGATCTGCTCATTTCTCTCATTTGGATGTCCTCCTACGACTGTGTTCATTTTGGCTTCATTGCAGCATGCCCCCCCCCCCCATCCCCTCCTGTTTTCTCACTCCTCCCCCCCTCCTTCCTTAATTAACGCAGAGCAGCAGTAATGCTTTTTCTTTATTTAGATATATTTAAATATTTTTCTCCTGTTCTGGGTCTCTTTCTCGTCTTCCTATATTTGATATGATTTTAATTGTTTTTTTTTTGTTTCTTCTGAATAGCAGCATAATTTTGTGTGCGACTTCTTATGAGGCCATTTTTAGCAGCATATGTATTTTTTAAAAGACTTTTTAACATACCCCATTGCCATCCTTGAGCACTGATCTTTCTTCTATATTGTTTGTTTGGCGTGATCTGAACTGCATAAACTTAGTTGAGCGTGTGATGAATTATTTGGCGAAGAAATTTTATTCTTTCATGATCCATTCATTTTTGTTTTTTCTTGGTCTCTCTTTATGAAACCCTAAGGAAGATTTATACTTCTTCTAGGATAATTATACACTTAGCCCCCTCCCCCTCCTGCCCCTAAAACTGCCCCTCGAAGAAAGATAACGATGGACATCATCTTTAACAAACTTATAATGTGACCTATTTAACCGCATCTTAATCCTCTCAAATAAACAAACAAAATTGATCTCTTAAAATTACGATGTTTGTCGATTTGACCTTCGACAGCGCCTGGCATATCATAAACATTACACAAAGCAAACGGCCATGTTAATTAAAGAAATATTTCATTAACTCTTCTGCTGTTACTGAGTATCATTTGCAATTTTTTTTTTGTGAGGTTTTTTATTTGTACATTTTGTGTTGATTTTTTTTTAAATTTTTTTTTCTGAATTGTCTGATATTATTCACTTATTTCACAGAGCACCCACAGAAAATAGACTATTTTTTATGACGATTTTCAAGAAAAAAAAAACGGTTTAAAGATTTAGCCCAAACAAAACGGTTGATCCTGCATTTTACTTCTGTGTTTTATTATTAATTATAATATTTTATGCCCTTCTCCTAAACACATATGAGTTACCTCAGGCTTTTAATTTTATTATTATTCTTAAACGAGGCAGACAGATATTTCCTTTTTATGAAGCGTACTATTGTCTCTCAGGGATGTTTCCATTTAAAAAAAAGCCCTTCGCATGCATTTTTTTTATTATATCATTTTCTCAATATTATTTTCTATTATTATTTTCCTTGTGTCTGAAAGAGAACCTACTTTCCCCAGTATATATATTATTTAATTTTTTTATTTTTCCTCTGTAAAGCTTATTTGAGAAAAAAACCCCAAAAAACCAGTCTTCCTTTCAAGAGAAAAAAAAACTTACTTCCTCCTTGTTATCCTTAACAATTATTTGTATTATTGTTTTCTCATTAATATAATTTTTTTTTTATCTGCTGACTCGGAATAAGAAAAAAAAAGACAAAAAGAATTACGTAGAAAACCACAGCAAAAAAAAAAACCCGCAGAGGAACCTGAATATATTATTTTTGTTGATTATTTTGCCTGATATCATGACGATGCCCAAACCTCTCAATGATGATGCCATAACCCGATATAATGAGACTTCATAACAATTGTTGAAATGCAATTCTTTCTTATATGCATTTTTCTTTGAAAAGAAAAAAAAACACACAAACTTATATTTAAAAAAAGCTAACTTTTTTTTTTTTTTCCCTTATAAGCCCAATTTCTCTTGACTTGTACAGACTATTTTTCAAATTTTTAACGTCCCGTTCCCTCATTTTATTCTATGTAGTGTGAGTCCTGTGTGTAAGATGTTTTTTTTTTATACATTTTTTTTTTCTCGTGTGTTCATAAATATTCTTATGCTCATTGTATGCTGACAGTATTTGTCATTTTTATTGAACGAATGATGCCATAGGATTTTCTCTTTTTTTTTCCTTTTTTTTTTTTTCTTTCTATATTTTGTTGTCATGTAGAATATGAAGAAAATACCTCCTCACTCTTATTGAATGCATATTATTATTATTATTACTTATTGAGCTCTTCATATATAGCAGCTTCTTGTATATTTCAGTTGAATCGTCTTACTTGGTGAACAATTTTCACCAATTTTGATTCAAAACTTGTAGAACAGAATGAAAAAAAGAATAAAATCATTTTATGAGCAATTTTCAGTGTTTCATTAATATTTTTTATTAACCATTATAATTTTTTCCAGTGAATTATCCGTTCTTTTGAGATGAGTCTTGCTTCTTCAGTTATTTACAAGATATTGCAATATATAGTGCTTGGACTACTTTATTCTTAAAGGCATGCTTTGTTCATTAATTTCCATCCTTATCAATTTCTTGAATGCTAGTTTGTCTCTCTGTAAAGTTGTAAACTGATTTCATAATCCCTCCCATGGAAACCAAAGAAACCGGGTTGACTGAAGCGTGACTGATAAATAGTGTAACAACTGTACCAGTGCTTCACATGCGATAACGCTTTGACCTTGTAATTCGCTTTCATAGCGCACTTCATAAATCATAATGCCATTCTTTGATAATGGCGTGATGCTACTCCTGCGTTTGTTAAAAAAATGCGTTATGACTACGAAGATAAAATTCTTGCGTCTTCTGACCAGATGTCCTCGGCCACGCCATGGTAGGAGATAGGGGATTATTTTAAAAATATACATTTGATCCTGGCAAGATGTAAACTGGTGGTTACTGATTGAATGGGGTATATATCAACTCAGGGCACTGGAAGGATTGCATTGATGCTAATTTTGAATTGATTGAATCATGTAATATACATGAAAAGTCATGTCCGTGGCAACGCCGTGGTGGTAGATAGAGACTTTTATCAAGAGTACAAACTAGATGTTATGATGTTGTATACTGGTTTTACATGATTGGAAAGGGTTATACCTACTCATCAAAACCGATGTCCGTGACCACACCATGGTGGAGATAGGAATCATAACGCACTTTTTACAGACGCAAGTAGAATAGTGCTCATCTTGATAATGCTAAAAGCGCTATTAGGTGCGTTATGATAGAGTCCTCGAATGACGATGTTAACATACTTGGTCACTATTCACAACATGTGACTCGTGACGACGGTGTTACTTAAACATTCCTCTATTTGCTTCTCGCATTCTGTTGAACCCTCGAAACTGCTCTGAACACAACAGATTACGCTTCGTAGATTCGATACGTGGACAGAGCTGGGGTGTACTGCTGGCTGACACGATACGCGTACTCTTTGTTGCTGACTACTGTTCTAAGCCGTTATGATGAGGCGTTCTCTATTACAGAATGCAAAGCAAATTCAAGAACCAAGAACCTTCAGCATCGTCATTTCGGATCTTATTTTTCATTACATGTATCTCCTAATACGGGTGTTTCCTATTATATCCTGGTTGTTGACATGCAATGTTGAAATGCAAATCCATATCACGACTGTGCGGCTCTTGAATGTACCCGAAAAAGTGAAAATATGACAGCCAGGTTAGATGGTTGTTGGAACTTCAAATAAACGGTATTTCAACTTTCAGGAACTGAGCTGAGAATTAGAATGATTGATTGATTTCGAGAACGGCCAACGAATTGGTGGACGTAGTTTTAATATTCGGTGAACTGAGACTGCCACACGGTGGTATTGGCAGCCAACAGCGATTATTTCCGACGCATGTTTTCGGCATGGATTAAGTGAAACCAAATCACAAGGTGAGATTACAATGAATGGAATCGATGCCGAGAGCTATCGAGCCATAAATATGAAGACCAGCTCCTTGTTTGTCCTAGGTCAGACGTCGCTCCTGAAAAGTGACCTTTTCGGGTATCGTCAAATTCGCGGTTGTCGTTTAAGAAACTCGAGAACCAGATAGACTCAACATTTTTTGAAACAATGTATTCTTTTATCAGACAAATGCTCGAAATGAATTAAACTTATTTCAAAATGACGTGCCTCGTTTTTAAATGTGATGGTGACGCGCCGTTTTGGTCATCGTGTTTTGCCAAACCTTATACAGTCGACCCTCATTTTCGTTCCCAGTGATTCGGGTCGGATTAATGAGGGAGTCGCACTCACACTATCTATATTGAATGTAAATTTGTATCACAAAGTTTACACCAAGCAACAGATCAAGATAGAATGAAGCAGAATGCGCGCCACACCCCAGACGTGAAAGAAATATGCGCCAACCGCTGCCTGTGATTTTACTCATTCGCCCTCTCGATCATCGCTGGGTTTTGCTTTCGGTGCACCAAAAAATCTCAAATTTTGCGCAGAGGGATAATATTTCAACCAAATTGGCTGTATTTATTTTTTTTTATTTTATTTTTTTTTTGTATTATTAATTTATTACACACTTTAATGCCATTAGAGTATGAATTTTATACCGGATACATATTTATACATATTCATTTTCATTTCGTGCGTATTTGAAAATGGCTCGAGTGACGATGAATACATGTACCGGATGTTTGTTTGTTTTTTTTTTTTTTTTTTTTTTCCATAGTGGGAATATACCAGATAAGCCGATGCCATATCTCCTATAAAATAGGAAGTAGCACAAATACATCGGACGAGGTCTGTTTACCCATGGCGTCTCGCTTTAGTTTGTCCGCTAAATCGAATTTTGTTGGCCATGTTCTATACTCTCTGTCTGTTTTCATTTCGTCGTTAAGCGTTTTGAGCACTTCTTGAGGATTTGACGCTTATTACAAAATGAATTGATTACTATTATTATTACTAGACCTAAATTTATAGCCCAACAGTGGATCCTCACACTCTGATCTTTCCTCCCACGTTACCCTCATCTATATAGGTCACCGTTTACCTTTTGGCTAACCTTAACCGTCCCTAATAAGCATACACCCGTTCAATCCAGGATCAGAAATGACGAGACAACCAAATGTATTGATTAATAACAAGTCAACAAGTCTTCTTTTACTATTATGCGACGCACACCGAGAAGAAGGGGATTCCCCATGTTTAGGCTAACACAGAGCGCTATTTGGTGTAGAAATAGAGCACAATTTGAACAGGGTTTGGTGGAGTCGTAGGAAAAACGAGGAAAAACGAGAGCACTCACGACCAGGTAGGCCTAAGCCTACTGTTTGAGCACATTTGACAAAACCGATCAAACCTCATTCTAATGGCGCTAATGATTCATACAATGGCGTAACCATGTGAATGTCCCAAGGAGATTAGATCTAATCTCCTTGGAATGTGCATAAAAAAAAGTCTCCCTCGATATTTGTGTTGCCAATATAAAACCAGCGAAAATGGCTACAACTTCTGGTGCTTTCTTTGACAGTCATCTAACCATGCAGAACCAGGTTGTCCATGTTATGAAGAGTGCCTACTTTCACTTCGCGCCACTGTATTGACTCCCAGTGGAGAAACGGATCCAGTTCAAAGTGTTGTGTATCATCCACAATGCTTTGCACTCGGAGTCGGCTCTGCAATGATTAAAATAATTTTGCGAGCCTTACCATCCACTCTGGCTACTGAGATCGTTCGATTATGCTTTCATGCTGAAAACATATCGCTCCATGGTTTTCTCTCATGTCATATGAAATGGCAATGCGCACCCATGACTCTCTTAAAGAGACCTCTGATTGTTTTGAACTAGTAGGATACAGGATGCCTCCCAAAAGACAAATGCGCTTTTGGATGACATAGATTTAGACAATTATCAATATGCTTGCTGTGGGCTAAATCCTAGATACATCGAATTTGAGAGGTTGAAAATCTCGCTTTCTTCTCGCGTTCGATTTCATACCGTCGTGGCGGCATAAAAGTAATTCTCCTATTGTTAAAGGGATGGGGAACTAAATTTTAAGTGATGTTCTATTGACTCATAGCACCAATTGATAGCATTCCGTGCCAAAAACACCATGCCTGGATGCAAGCGTAAGGAAATAATGCATTCCGAATATCGGGGTTAGCATTGCGCCTATGGGAGAATGGCTTCCATTGCGAAGTATAGGAGGCAAACGTCAGCTGATGGCTTGGTTTGGCTGATGGCTGATTGGTTCCGTTCCCCTCGTGAAGCTATCGATTTCAGCCAATCAGAGCAGAGCATCTTCGCCATAAAAGGACATCTTTGTTGTTTACGAAACGAAAGCGCATGCGTGGCGCACTCTGGCTGACCTTTTTACTGTTTCAGGATGAGAAACATGGTAGGTGTCCTAGAAAATCGCTTGTTAAAATAAGAAAAATAGCGAAAAAAAAAAAATTTCGCGCCTGACTGGTGGCAAAATGATTATTCTATCTATTTCCGAAAAGAAAATAAAAAAATATCCAAGGGTTTAGTCGCAGGACACGCTGATATGACGAGGCCCATTGTAACAGATGGGGAACTCGGTGTTTCATCACAGCTGCTGACGTCACGCCTAGTTAGCAATATATCGCCCGCAAAATCGTTAGCGATGATATTCCTTGTGTGGGCCAGGCATAGGAATCATTTATGGTGCATTAAATAACGACTCAAAGTCAATTTTTAACCAGTTCTCCCTCCCTTTAACAATGGGAGCCGTCGAGTGAGCAGATCTTTCAGCGGTTCTCATAAAAGAACTTTTTATTTTTAATAATGCGTTTAATTTTTTTTATGCTAGGCACATTGAAAATTGGCTGTGGTTATTCGCACGCTACCGTACAAATGGTTTCCAGCGCTATTCGTACGTTATTCTCTGATATGAGACGATCTCTCGAGAGGTTGATTCGAGAACAGCAGTTACTCGATTTGAAAGAGAAAGACCTCCGATTCATTCTTCCATTACTCCGCATAATGACATCGTGAGTAATTATTGAATGTTACACACTTGACTAACTAATTATAATTGATTTTCAGCTGATTGACGAACAACAGCGTTCAACATTCTCTGATTGAGTCCCTAGATGACATACTACAACGTATTACGTGCTATACGTACCGACTACCTGTAATCAGTAAATCACCCAACGGAATCAAACCCCTTACCCTTAGATCGAAAGAGATCTTATATATTATACATGCATAATCCTACGCATGACCGCGAATAATTGGTGTCGCGGAAATTTCTTGTTCTACAATATTCCAAATAAGACTACTATTTGCTGGTTAATTCTATAGATACTAAGCATGGCAGTCCTCGGACTACTCTACCCTTTCACTTGGACTGCATACATGCTCTTACACTTGGGCCACTTCAGTCTTCATTCGGGATTCAGGCGTCACGTGTATGATCGACAAACGTTGTAATCAATCAACCACTACAATAAGAAAACAGAAATCGAAGGAAGATATTTTTTTTCTTTTATTGAAAGTTGAAACGTGAACCAAAAGCATATCTTACATACAAAGAAATTAACATGCACAAACAAAAACTCGATATAAATAATCGATATAAAAGCAGTAATTCAATTTTGAAAACATATGCATGAAATCTTCTGAAACGAATGTACAAAGCACAATTAATAGATCCATAAGGAAGTTTTACTTATGCAAACATTTCACTCTGGGGATACGCGGGAGGGGATCCATCATTTCGTGGAGATACACCGGGACCGGAAGCCGGTTGGTGCCACGTGGCAGCCTGGCGGCCCTCTGCCGTGACGTAAGAGGGCGCGTGGTGAGCGACCGGGGCGTCGTTCTGGGCGGGATACCACTGCGGCTGGAAGGTGGCGTCGCTGGAGTAGCAGCCGAGTGAAGACTGCTGAGTGTGCATCATCATGCCGTACCCTGAGGGCATCTGACCCTGGTAGGCGCCGCCGCTGACGTCAGACGGGGCTGGGATGGGAGGACTGCCAGCGAACAGGGGCTGTCTGAAAGGAAAACGGGAACATCAGGATTCTGCTAATAAACGAAGACAGGGGATTGGATGTTCTACGGAAAGTAGTGTCAGTATAAGCAAGACTCACCCTGCAGGCTGAGTGCTGGAGCAGTCGGTCAGTGAAGCGAGTGAGTGCAAGGGAAGGGGGAGATCCGGGCAAGGGTAGGGTTGTTGCAGGGGCGGCATCTGGTTGATGGCATTAGCGTTGTTGTCAATCACCTTGAGTTTGCCGTGACGCGATGCAGGTTTGTTCGCGTCGCCTTCGAGGAGCTGCTGTGTCATCCAGGAGATGCGCCCTTTCTTCGACGCACGTCTGAACTTGGATCTTCTGTTTTGGAACCACGTCTGCAGAATTACGTAAGAAAAACGATCAGACACAAAAGAGGAAATAGTGGAGGAATGAAAAAGTCAGATATTTATGCAGATTAAAATGTGCAATAATCACAATTGCACGGGCTCTTGGCCGTGTTAAAACATATTATTTTCACCTGAGCAATGGACAGTGAGCAATTTGCCTTATTTAGAAGTTACATTTCAAATCAAAACAAGACTCACGCAAAGTTTCTCGATTGGAAGCTGCAGTTTATGAGACAGGGTACTGAGGAGTTTCACGTCTGGGTACTGAGTACGCTCAAACACGATTTCCATCGCACTTAACTGAAAAGGAGAAAATCAGTAAAATCGATCAACTCATAAAGTTTGGCAGGACATCGACAATATGCACGCACTTGGTTAATTTACATGAACATTACATTTGACGCACCTAATCACAAACAAATCAAGGAAAGTGCTAGTGACAACAATAAGACATACACTAATACAATGACATTATGATTAAATCATTATAAAATGCCAACAAAATACCTGTTCTGGTGAGAAGTTAGTGCGCGCTCTCCTGATGCTTTTCGCTTGCTGGTTTTCCATGGTAAAACTAAAGGTAAAATTGAATATATTCTAAGCAAAGAGAAGTCGTCGAGGTGTCCAGTGTGTGAATAACAATTTGCATGGATTTGCCTCTTCCCTTTAAGGGCTTCCATCGCCCTCTGCTCGGATGCCACGCCATCTCCGAGGCGATCTCCGAGGCGACAACTGACTCCGCCACTAGGGCGTAGAGCGTGACGACTCCTAAACAGTTAATACGCTCGAGTGACGCGCGGAGGCGACAGCATTTGACGTCAGCTGATTGGACGCCGCTGAGTTAAATCAATTGTCTCTGCAAACATATTCAACTCTTTGATACGGATTGTAATGAATATTAGTACAGATGTGCTAATATTAGAAACAGCTCACTGTCGTCGACTCATTGGAGGGCGGAGTGCAACCTGTTGGAATTCATATTTTTATTAAATAAATTAAATTAAATTAACCAATCATTTTGTTTAGTGCAATATCCACAAACGTGCTGAAAGCGCTGCGCGTAAATCACATTTATTTCTTTGGATATAAATTTCAAGTTCCGACCTAAAAAACTGCGCTGTCGTCTAATAGCTGAGGCCGGACGACAAAAACAACAAGAACAAAACCGCACACACAGACCGACAAAGTGATATGTACAGTTAAAAAAAAAAAAAAAAAAAAAAAAAAAAAAAAAAAGAAATAAGAAGACAAACAAGTAATATTTATAGGAAAATAAATAAAAAAATAAATAACAAAACAGATAAAGCATGTAAAAAAAGACAAGAATTCAGTCGAAGCTTGAAGTAATGATTTTTAAGGTGGAATTCCAAGAAGAAAAGCATATAATAGACTACTTTTGGTCAGCCTGTATATTATACAGGGTGACCAAAAGTAGTCTATCTACTCCATGTTGAAGACCTCAATGCTTTCCAATGGCGCTACGCATTTCCGAGAAAGTGTCACAAAACAGATCGCAGTGTATAAATACACAAAGATAAGAGAAATAAATACTCGGTATGGTTAGTCTAACATGTCATGCTGCTATTCCTATCATTTCTATTCCAATTTCGATCAACATTTATGCCGATTCATCTCGATTAATATAATGCACTCATCATTCCGCTATATTTGCACTTTTGGCGGCAAAACAGGGCCCCGAACCATGGATAAGCTTCATTGAAAGCATAATTAAGGCAACGCTCTCGTACTATTGTTTGTGTTATTGTTTGGCTACAGGAGCACTAATGTTTATCTCCTAAAATCAAAACAAAGCAGATAGTTTGTGTTATCTGAATTGAACCGGACTGTACTAACTGAGAATCACATTATGCACCTAAGGCAGACGGTCTTTAAGACAAGGCTGGTCGTACTGCAGACACGTGACTATCTTAATGCTTCTTTTGTTTTCAATAAAATCGTTATTCCATCCAGTATATGGAAGTTACACGAGATAATAACAAACCAAGCTTCAAAGTTAACTTGTGTAACCATATATAATGATATAAGTTTCATGTTTTATCCGAGTGCATGTATTACTGTGTAAACATATTATAATCACGTGGCTAGAGAAAGTATGCATGCAAAGCTAAAATCCAACTGAATCCGACGTGGTTCTTGAGGACACCGCCGCTCAGGACGTGATCGCAGATGAAAGACACAAACAGAGTGTGGAAACCAATAATAGCGTGACTTGTATAATTTATGCACCAACACAATGGTAAATGATGCCTTATGATTATTATCGCCATTAATAGGTCACCACTCTGACCCAATTATGGCCATTCTGGACTCAATTTGTTTGACGATTTATAGCCGACTTGAGCTGTCCTAAATTGACCCTAATTGCAATTGATCTACTGGATTAATATTTAACAATGGGAAATGGTTTATTACAGGGATAATATCCCAATTAACAACGGCATTAGAGTATTTCATTCTCTGTATATTTAAAGCGAATGCAGGTATAAATCAGCATATCCGCGTAGCAGAGTACCAAGCCAAGAAGTATGTCAATTGGATCTCAACTGGAATTCAAATCCGCTTAACATATAAAAAAACCCCCAAAAACAAGTCTTTTGGAAACCCGCATCGGGGATCATCCGACTTAACACGGATCAACAGGAAGAGAGTAAACTGTTGGTTGCACAGTGAAGAAACCTGGATTAGCAAGATCAAAACCAGCATTTCACGAGAAGATCCAAGCAGGAGAAGAAGTGCTAATTCAACATGGAGCGGCGAGAGGGGAGGCCGATCGAAATTCTTCCCAAAATGGTGGTAAAAACAACGAATCATTTCATCAAACCGAGCAAAGAGAAGCGGCACGTTGCTAAAGATTTCGAGCTGCCCCCTCCGGTCAGACCGAAATCAGCGTTCGCTCAACAACCAAGCGAAGGGGAGCAAAGGAAAGCTCATGACCAACGACTGCAGAAGCTGAGAAGATCTCTGCGTGAAATGGGAACTGGGGCGAGGATGATGCGAGCGAGGCAGAGGCTGAGGAAGCAAGGGATTGAGCTTCCTTCCCCTTTAGGATCAACTGAAAAATTGGAGGAAGGGGAAGGGGACTCGCCTTCGAGTTTCCCTCTCCTCGTTTGTGGATTCTCCGATACCAATGGGAATGGAGACAGTATACCCAAGAAACGCAACTCCATGGCTTATATACGTAATCTTGGGGTAAGTTGTATGTTTATTGCTCTGCTGCCAAAGAATTTCAAAAACAATATTCAAGATACAGTTATATTGATTTACATATCAAGCTATACAAACACGTGGCAACATGCTCTATTTGTGCTTATACAAATTATAAAAATACGATTCGGTGTCGGCTGAACAATGAACACAATAATGAGTTGTTTTCATACTTTTTCCATGTATTTTCTTTGGATAATATTGCAATGATTGATGTGTTTTTCAGGGCAAATCTTTCTTCCGCTCTTTCAAGAAAATTGCCAAATTTTGCTGCATCTTTATGGGATTGTGGCGAAAACACGTTATGAAGTCAGTAACCATATTTCATATATGTATAAAGCAAGCAGGTGTAGTTAATTCAGGCAGCTCAATCCGAATACGATCTTTGGTATGCGTATTGGTCTCCGATCCCTCGAGGATACATCCATAAAAAAAGGGAAACCCTGTTCCTCCATTCTGTTTAGGAAGGGCGACCATGGCACCAGAAAACAAGCAAAATAGGCATTACGTGACATCACTGCAATAAATTATTCATTGGATTTCCCCCAACCCTTTCAATATTCACTTAGTCTACATCTAAAGAAAATTGCTGGATCATCCTCATTAAATATGATGCTTCAATGAGGGCCAATCACTGTTAAATTAATCTGGTGTTTAGGCATAGCATCATTGAGTAACACCCTTGCGGCACGATTGATTTGATGGTAAATGCATCAACAATGATTTCCACTTAGCCACTACTATCCTAGATTGCTCGCAGGTACGGCGCATTCTGTCATTGCGCGATACACCTTTGAGGGCTCTGCAAACGAGCACGAAACACGAAATTCGACAGTAGATGCTGCAAGTATAACCAGAATTTTTATTATGCACAAAGCCTGACTCGTCATAAACCACTGTTATCATTTATGTTGACTTTGTTGCTATTATTATTATTGTTATTTCTTTATTTACCTTTTCGGTTCTTTCTATAATGTCAATGCTTAATTGCGATTGGGATAAATTATATATATAACGCACTTCGTGATCATAACGCACACATTGGCACAGTGCATTAAGCGACCATAACGCACGAAACTGTCGAAGTTTAAAAAGAAACTCATGTTTTTATCAGTTATTTGTACTTACACTCGACTCATAAAAGTCTTCTTATTGGGTATCTTCACAAAGCTCAAAATGATAGAATATATGGTTGATGCATAACTCAATCAATGAACAAGAAATACGTTAATATAACATATTATGTTATAGAGCTAGCATTATTTTTATTTTTTTTTTATTACCGTATTTCTTGTTCATTGATTGAGTTATGCAATCAAAAGAACATGTTTGATAATGGCAATACAATGTCATTAACAGATGAAAGTCGGCACAGTGGGCACAATAAAGTTTGTATTCAGCATTTCTATTTTATGAATTGATAAATGAGAATGATAAAAGGCAATTCATACACAGGGTGTATGTATGGACCCACCTTCGATGTTTTTGTTTGTTTGTTTTTTAATTTGAATGCCTTAATTTAATTATTTCCTCCTTTTTAATCAGTCAGCAGATATTGATCACGTTTACCTACACAACACTGTGAGGAATAGCCTGATAGTAATAACAAAATCTGCATAACTCAAAAGTCTGAAGGCTAGTGACAAGGAAATGCTGAATATAAAGTGATGTCAAAGTGAAAATAAGAAATTATAGTGAGCAGAAAACAAACCATCTCCTATAAACAAATTGATGCAGCTGAAAATAATTCAAATTCAAAGTAATATATACTTCAGCTTGAAAAAAAAAAATTAATTGAGAAATTACGAACGTAAGACAATGTTGAGCGTTAGACATACTGGTATACATTCACTTTTTCTTTCAATCTTTCTAGTTCACCCAGCAAAACTTGATTCTTCTTCTTGGGACTCTTTTCTCGCTTTTCAATATGAATACTACAGGCTCCTCAGACAATTTTCGTGTTGGTGTGCCGTAAAACACCAATTTCCTTTCCAGACAATTTTCAGGTCGGGTTCTAATTGAACGAGTCTATGAGATTGAAAGAAGTCACTTTAATTATACGTGCATTTGAATCTATTGACACTTCTTAATAATACGTGCATTTGGAACTTATTGGCACTTCTTAATAATACGTGCATTTGGAACTTATTGACACTTCTTAATGATACGTGCATTTGGAATTTATTGACACTTCTTAATGGTACGTGCATTTGGAACTTATTGGCACTTCTTAATGAGAATAAAGTATATGCTCATGTAGCTGACATATTACAGCGAGACGTCATAGGTCTAGCCCGATTTATTGAGATCATTGAACTTATTCACAAATTCCTTAATTAATATGGAATATCAACGAGGAAACAACAAATGAAGTTCAAAAATTATTACAGCTGAGTCACTGTCTGTGATTATCTGTGATATTGAACCACTAACAGTTTTCGCGAGTAAGCACTGAACGTGTTATTTATGTACGTAGACAATATACCATATACAGTAAAAGCTCGTTATTACGAACCTTCAGGGGCCATAAAAATAGTTCGTTATATCAGGAGTTCTATATATGAGGAGAACATCCAATTCTCCCGAGAAAAAAACCGTTATGATTCACAAATTGACGTAATGATACACGTAATGATACATAATAATGTAATTAAGTTAACGAAGATGTAAATGAAACATGTGCATTAACACCTGACAGAGAGAAAAACATTTCTTGAGGGTTTGTTTTTTTATGTTTTATTGAAATTCAAGGCATACAATTAATGCATCACGACATACAATCACTAAGTAAAAAATGATTCAATACTGGATTGTTTAGGGCCTATGCATATACTGCGATGTTTCGCTAGATAAATTCATCCTGTGAAATGAGGTGTTTGAATACATCATCTGCATTTGCACTGGATTGCTCCAACGACTGCATTGCTGCTGTGTAGGTCACTGTGCGGTTTTCCTCATTGCTGTCATCGTCATTCGAACTTGTTTGCGGTGACTTAGATCCTTTAATGGCATCAATTATGTTAATGTCGGATGCGACCTGGCAGTTTTTGACATGATCATCCAGGTGAGAGTACTCCTCAGCTGTGCAGACATCTGTTCCTTTGGCGGGGGCACGGCGCAGCAGTTCAGCCAAAGGAATGCTATCCTCCTCCAGGTCTTCATTAATATCCTCAGAATCGAGTCAATATCGAATGATTATTCGTTTCAATTTTGTGTGTGTTATATGCTATGTCCTCTGAGTAAGTTTTGATTAATTTTAATTAGCGTTTGGAGAATGTTAGCGATTGATCTGTTTGGCGGCATGATTACCGTAATCGTTTCTTTTGTCTCTGCACAAACAAAAGATAAAGGAACCGATCGCCACTTTGAAATCGGCGGCCTGCTCGACAACAGAGCGGCGACACACTCGGCTTTGATATTCATTCAAGACCGTGGTGTGAAATATTACAGTTAGCTTGCATAATCGAGTCGATTGAGAGGAGTGACACGTGAGGAATGAGCAGTCAACATTTGCTCGAGAGGGGTATGGATATTGCATTAATGAGCAATATTTTGAATTTTGATTGACTATCATATTGTGGGTTTGTAATAGCAGGAATCATCTCTGCTCAGGGGACTGGATATTTGGTTCGTATTCACCAGAAGTTCGAACAATGCGAAGTTCGAATTATCCGTTGAACCTGCAATGTTAAATGATAGAGATCTGGCGGGGACCCCAAAATTAGTTCTATATAACCAGAAGTTCCATATATCAGAGTTCGTAATAACGAGCTTTGACTGTAATATTATTCCTTTACTCATAGGACTCACAGTATTATGAGTATATAGGCAGTAATTAGCTGAATTATATTTTTCAGAGTTCACGAGTTCATGCAGAAGAATATCCAACTAGTGAACGTCCATCTCATCAGTGACGTATTGTTTGACGTCACAGATTTTAAAGTCGACCAGCAGGTTGTTTTTTTTTTGGTCTAATTTCTCGATAGAACACAAGCATATTTTTCTTCTGTTATTCAGTCAAGAATATCGGAGGGGACACGACATATATTGGCCAAGAAGCCTGAACTGCGGACTCCAGAAGAAATTCGATATGTATGAAAGGATTGATAACTGCTGCGAACTCATTGTTTGCGTTCTTTTCAGGTAGAAATAGCGCTGAGGAATTACCCAGAAATAGCCGCGTATCCGGTGGGGATACAGGCTAGAATTGCTGAAAGATGTTGGTATGAAAGGTGAGACCAGTGTGATCGAAAGCCCTAGCTGCTTACTTAAAGGTTAAACCTAAAATTGATGCTATTATTATTATCTGCAATTACTGTGACGTAATACTCTATGAATACTATTATTACACAGTCGACCCTCAATAATCCGACAATGTTCGTTCTCCGTGATTCTGGTCGGATTAATGAGGGCGTCTGTGGACTCTTGACTTGTACATTAATTTGGTTCGAAATTTTTCGAATATTCCTTGGATTAGAGTTTCATTGTTTATTGCTTTCTTTCCTGTAATAGGTTCGTAGGAAGGAGGATCATCATTCGACAAGGACATTGTGCTCGATGCTTCTACTTCATTCTTTCTGGGGCGGGTGAGTTCAACGAGGTCACCCAATTAGGTCATTCAACGGTCAATTATAATCCATTTGAAAGTGGGTATTAAGGATATGCAGCTTAGATTACCCTTGATTGGCTGTCTGAGTAGATTTTAATGAACACAATCCGATCAAAAACATGTTTGTCATGACTGAAGTGGCGACATTAAAAATTGCCTTTTTCTATGCGAACGAGTTAGGTGAAATCAAATATCTTGATAACGGCGAAGTTTGCCGGGTTTTGCATCCAAGCATATGCGACCTGTATAATACCACTGTTAGCTGGTAAAACAACTGGAAGAACTGACTTCTGATTGATCAATACAGCTTCCTTATTACATATTTCTACAGTACTCGTAACTCGAATGGGTGACAACTCAGACATGTCTCGTACCATCTGCTACCTTCACCGCGGAGACAGCTTTGGAGAGCTGGCCATTCTGAGTAAAGGAACGAGGGATGCGACCTGTATTTCCCAGGGAAACTTGGAGCTTCTGGTCTGCAGCGACGAAGAGTACGAAGGACTCTTCATGACCGGACGCATATCGGACAAAAACAGTCTAAGGCAAGTGGTTGTCTTTAAGGTCTTCTCTGCTTCATGGTCTGTTATGAAGTTTCCCAAGCCACGGGTCTCTTACAGACTTTGCACCTTGCCCATTCATAAGACCCAAAGCAACCTTAGTTTTCTAGCGATACTTAAATCTTCTTAAAAATAAATGGTCACGTCTTGTTCATACTTCTCCAGGTCCATCTCATGCCTGCACGGATGGCCGGTGAGGTGCCTGGATTCGAATCCTTCGAAGGCAATCTACAGCTTCTTCAGGTTGATATAATAATTTGAGTAATACCTTGATTGTTTTTCATGGAGCTACACATTTGCTTTAGGAGAGGAACGACTCTGGTTCGAGACAGTGCATTGTCCAACTGGATCTATATCATGAAATCAGTTAGTAATTGAGACATATGAATAATTCATGCTGATCGGTCGCTTTCAGGGCAGTTGCACAGTGCTCAAGAAACTACACTCGATCGAGGCTTCCACACTACCAAAGTTTGCCAGAAATGCCATCTGTGAGCTCACTCTGCATTTAAGTTATTTCTCTGTTCGTTTAACTCGTTTTCTCCAGCTGCGAAACAGAAGCAACGTTTGGTAGAAATGTCTCCCGAAGACATCGAAGTCAGCCTCACAAACCGCGTACAAGAAATGGACAAGCAGAGGACGAGAAACGGAATTCAAATGATCAAGGATTTGCGGATGGGGACCCTGGGACACTTGTTCTCAGCGAAACGTGTTCCACGGGATCGAGGCACGCACAAAGGACATGACCACCTCCCGAAGACAGACATCAAGGTGGGATCACGTGACTCTAAATCGGCCAATCACAGGTCTTCAAATCAAAATTTAACTAATGACTGAATACTTTGACTTTAATTATGTTTAATTCTTCATTCCTCTTGCTTACACATGAACTGTATGAGGATGATATCGAGGTGCGTTTATCAGGAATCAGATATTACATAACCTGACGGCCTTTGCTATACTCAACAAAATTGTATGATTTCATCAATTTTCATTTTCAGAAAAACTTAGTCACAGTTCTTGACAGCGGTTTGGTTGATAAAAAGCCTCGTTCATCCAACAGAAAGAAATCTGGTTGGCAATGAATTGAATTTTTGCTCAGCATTGTTCTCTCCGTGTCGTTCTTTCTAATGTGAACTTATCATTTGTCCATTTCTAGTTACCATTTGGGATCCTTCAAAGAAAGCACACTTTCCTCGCTCCAAATCAGATTTGGGTCCAGATACGGTACGATAGCCATTACCAATATTCTAAATTTACAATGTTTACAATATATACAATAGGACGATGCAGTTTTTGTGCAAGTCAAGACCTTAACAAAAGGAGACGTGTTTGTGAGGCTTTTTTCTTTCTCCTCTTAGACTAAGTCTCATTCTGCTTGGTTATCTTTGCAATGATTCTTCCAGGGACTTGCGGATATGCTACACGAAGACCAGCCCAGTCTTAGTCTGGTCAGCAACGGTGCTGAGTGTCTGCTGATTGATAAGCAGTTCTACTTCAATCATATGCCACAAAACCTCTGGCAAAGACTCCGTCTTGAGGTAGGAAGCAATAAGCAGTCGTTTATACAAAGGTGTCGCATTGTAATCCAGGTATCACCATATCCGCCGAGTGCGAAGATCCAATCCAACCTCCAAATCCACGTCGATTGGGAAGTAGAAAAGAACCGGATCTTCAGTAGAACTCTAACTGATCTAGAGAAAGAGAAGGATGCAAGAAAACATGTCTATCCATTGCCCATTTGAAAAAAAGAAGGATGCAAGGAAACATGTCTATCCATTGCCCATTTGAAAAAAAGAAGGATGCAAGAAAACATGTCTATCCATTGCCCATTTGAAAAAAAGAAGGATGCAAGGAAACATGTCTATCCATTGCCCATTTGAAAAAAAGAAGGATGCAAGGAAACATGTCTATCCATTGCCCATTTGAAAAAAAGAAGGATGCAAGGAAACATGTCTATCTATTGCCCATTTGATGGAGGAGAACGCCGCTCAAAATTCCTGTTCGAAAACAGTAATTTTTAACAGCGAAAATTAGAATCCATGAACAATATAGTGACACAATATGGTTCCGATCGCGACAATTGGATTCTGCGAGAGGAAGTGTTGTACAGTAACCGTCCGCGCAACCATATCTACTGCCAATAATTATTTGAATGTTAATTATATGTAAAGATTGTATCTTTTGTATATTGTGATACATAATATTTATTTTGCCATGCGGATTAAGGGTGTGCTACGAGTACTAATAATAAGCAATCAATCTACGAGTTGGATCTTTTTATTATCCAAAATCATTTTTGTGTTTCGAGAATTCGATCGTTGGCGTTAAATGAATACATGACCCTTGACCCTCTCAACCAGGGTCGATAGAGATCTCATTTAATAATATGTTTCGACTACTCGCAGCATGTGTGTAGACATGACGATGAATGTTGAATCTTTAATGTGCCGTTTGAAGCATTTGAGCCATATGTGCTAAGGTCATCTGTTTTCTTTAAAATTTCGTAGAAATGTGATGGGTGAAATAAAATTCAGATCCACATGACTGGAGACCTGAGCAAGGCCTTTCTGAGAAATGAGTAAGGACGTGAAGCTATTTTCTTGGACACATCATTCTTTCTCCTATAAGTCGCTTACAGGCAAAATGTCAAGAATGCCAGGTAGATCAGCTTGTAAAAATTTCATATCAATTCTGGGTGTGTCAGTTATCAAACAATTCCCTAGTGTACCTGTGTTTCCAGGTCCCCATGTCAAAGGTCACATATAGATAATGAAAGCAAATACTAAACATTTTGTCTCATTAATATTACATCAATTACGATCGATGTGACAGAAGTGCATTGGCCTAAAGAATATTCTACCTCACCAAGCAAACACGATGCATAGCAAATAATGCAATATGCATGTACTCTTAGATCTAATTACCTAGCAGGGATCAAGCGTAGCATTATATGTCAAAGTGATAAGCTGACAGATTCTCCATGAACCCATACATTCGCTATAATAACTAATGGTTTTAAACCCCAACGTATGTGTGTAATTAACTAACAACGAATATCTCAACATGAATCATAGTTGATTGTTTTCAGCTTCCCTTATTAGTCCTGAAATGGTTAATCATACAGTAACACAGCTGCTTGGTCATCACCTTTGTAGTATCGATATGATGCTCCATTCAGATGCATATAATATGTCCTCGACTGAACTGTTCTGAGTACACAGAATTTAACCACTAGATTGTAGACTATTAAAGACTACTTGACTATACAAAGCGACGAGATGCTAGCTCAATGTTGCGGGTAAACTGGCAGATATGAGGAGGGGATGAGAGGTTAAGACCTGATGATCATGCACCGTAACCATCTACCGAGCCATGCATGGAAGGAACCACTGTCTACACGGAATAATAACCCCGGCCGTGTAAGAGCCAAGTGCATTCTATACCCCTATGAGCCTGGAAGAAAGAGGACCTCTGGTTCTTATGCTATACGTGTTGGGAAGGCAAATATGACTTTTGACCGACAAACTTGAAGACAAAATAAAGCAACAGAAGTCCACTTTGAAAGTAGGATATCCCACACGATTTCGCCATTCACTCTAATGTTTGGTATATTCTACCCTTAAACATTACTTTACATATCTATGATTTTAACTGTCAATACAATGACCCTACACATCACCTGTGATCATCTGTAACAAACAGACGTACACATCCAACCACTCCCATCCTTCTCAGATCAAACCCTAATATCAGGGTAGAAAGAGGGGGTAGATCACACGCATGTAGAGCAGTCACAGGTAGAGAGGAGAATCCAGGCCCCAGGTAACCCCCCAAGGGAAGAAAAAAGTCAATACACCAATCGATCATTGATTCACGAGGAACAGGAGACAACGAAAATGGCTGGCAATGTTACTGCAATCGTCTTCTTCCTACTGCTGGTCATCCAGATCAGTCAAGGTGAGTAACAAAGGGCTGTTATACATTAGGTGTTTATTTCCCTTCATCCGTGATATGCAATATTTACTTGAACATGTGATTAATTATTTATATCCATTAACATATATATCGCGAAAGGGACACTCAGCAGGTCACATATTATCGTAATAATAACATCGTTTGATGCACAAGTGTTTTTACTCATTTTCCAAGGTAACTTTAAATATACCGAGAGTGTAAAATTATATTAGCACTACGTGCATAATAGAATAACACATTCTGATGATTTGACGAAGGTGCTCAATCATCGTGCCGTGGGAAGCAGGTTTTTTTTATTCATAATGGAGGAAGTTATAGACGCACAGGGCGAACAAGTGACAGTGCCTCATTTCCCCTGACGCCCTCGCTTATATATATTCGTGCTTTCTGGGTTTGAAAGTGTGTCAGGTTTTATTTACCAATTTGGAACAACTATTATGTAATCTATGCAAAAAATTGTGAGCAGTGTTTCTTGTGTACCTCGGTGCAACTGTAGCTGTCCGATTGCATGTCACGTGATGAAGATTTGAATTATTCATTTCCATGAGATTAGATGGGGAAAAACTGCTGATTGGAATTTATCGTGAGAGTCATCTTTACATGTAATTTCGTTCACACACAAATTCTTACCTCAATTTGACAGCGATATAACAGACTCCACATGTGTATATAAATACCCGGGTTAATTTTAATGCATACATGTTATATTGTGTTTAAGTTGTGTTTATTTTCAATGGATCCCTTTAAAATTGCATACAAAGCTTTCATTGCACCCAATGAATGCTGTCAGGGGTTTCGAAAGCAATCTCTTTAATACAAACCACAATGTTGCTGGATATATGAAAAACTTGCTACTGTGTATGATGCATACCCTGGTTTTAATGACTTGGAGTACACAGCACTCGTTGGACTGGAACCATGCCTCAAGGTTAGGTGACTGGGGAAAGTGCACATGCCAATTGTATGTCTCTACTATTCCGGTAATTGATTGCGTGGGACAGAGATGTGAGGTATGACAATTAAATTTTAAAATTAGTATTTCAAAGTATACAAAAACCTGACATAATTCAGATCTAAACAAAGATAACACGCTTGAAATACCTCAGCAGAGAACGAAACATAATTACACAAACACTTATTAAAACGAGTAGAAAAAATACTTTACACAGAGACATTATACCTTTTTTTACATACATACCTGTTTTTAAATAGAGCATTGTATCTCAGCTAAGAGAGGGAGAGAAAATTGTAGCTTTGTCCGCTTAGGCATCTGGGTTGCATGCTTTAAATATTTTCTGCTTCCGAATGGGTTTAACAAAGCTTATGCCTCCTAATGTTACGTGCTAACCCAGGCTTATCTCTGTTACAGGTGCCCCACCCCTAGGTACCATTTCAAACATTCAAAGCAATGATACCAAGGTCACAGGACCAGGCAATGTCACCACAACTGAGAGAGAGGTCAGAGAGCGACTCAATCAAGAAGTGGGCGCACCTGGGCAAAGTGACCTGAGACCGACGGTCCAGCCACCGGCTCCGATTGCACCAATTGGAGGTCCGTCCAAACCCACCAGTGACCAAATTTCCACAACTATATCAGCAGAAACTGAGGAAACTACAACTGGCTTTGTGATTCCTATATTCACTATGATAGATCGCCCTGAAGTTATTGTAACCGAAACTTTAAAAACTTCAACGCAAACTACTGCACATCCCATTTCCTCACCTCGCCCACCTTACCCTACTAGTTCAATAATCAAAGATAATACTAACCAATACACTAGTGAATTAACAACAAAACCACAAGAAGACATAGCAAAAACTGACTCAGTATTTGATGATAATGTAACCAAACGACTTGACACAACTGAAATGCAAAATAATGAGACCAAAGAATCAAACACAGACGCAAATCAAAATATAACCGAAGCTGCATCAGAAACGGAAGCAACAGAAAGACCTACTGACATTGGCACAACACAAATCCTCCCATCAATGGGAAATGTAACCACACAGGCTCCATCAATGAGCAATGATACAACCCAGGCTCCATCAATGAGAAATGATACTACACAGGCTTCACCAATGAGCAATGATACAACACAGGTTCCATCAATGAACAATGAAACCACACAGGCTCCATCAATGAGAAATGATACTACACAGGCTCCATCAAAAAGCAATGATACAACACAAGCTCCATCAATGGGAAATGCAACAACACAGGCTCCATCAATGAGCAATGAAACCACACAGGCTCCATCAATGAGCAATGATACAACACAGGGTCCATCAATGAGCAATGAAACTACACAGGCTCCATCAATGAGCAATGATACAACACAGGCTCCATCAATGGGAAATGCAACAACACAGGCTCCATCAATGAGCAATGAAACCACACAGGCTCCATCAATGAGCAATGATACAACACAAAGTCCATCAATGAGCAATGAAACTACACAGGCTCCATCAATGAGCAATGATACAACACAGGCTCCATCAATGAGCAATGATACAACACAAGCTCCATCAATGGGAAATGCAACAACACAGGCTCCATCAATGAGCAATGAAACCACACAGGCTCCACCAATGAGCAATGATACAACACAAAGTCCATCAATGAGCAATGAAACTACACAGGCTCCATCAATG
>KB296031.1:2455-12884 GCA_000328365.1 Capitella teleta | reverse complement strand
TTGGTTCTTTATTTCTCCAGTTCACCCGATGTTGATGCATAGTTATAAGCTCGTTCTTTTTCGGTACCAGTACATGAGGCCCGATATCCGAAAAGATCGAGGTGTTTAAATTTTCATTACGTGTACTTTATAATATTTCTTGGTGAAAATGACTTGCGAAAAGTATGAGGCGAGAGAACGGCTCTTAAATTTATAAGCCGAATGCTCGCAAGTCCGAATTAATTCATAAGGGTTATGGTTAATTATAGGGACTTAGTACTTGGAGTAAGTATTACGGTTTGAGGTAATGTTAGGGTGGGATCGGCTCACAAGACCGAATGCTTACATGCAAGTCTGATTTTACCAGTCCGATTACAACTTTATTAAGAGACGTAAAACTGCATTCAATCACGATTAACGATCTCAAAACGCGATTAGCAGAATAGCATTATGATTACGCACAATCAAAATTTGATAACAGATTTAGTATAAAATCATAACGTACTTCTCATAAACGCGAGATGATTCCGTATCGAGAGATACATGTACACAGATGGTGTATACGTAATACACTGGTCCCCGATGCTACTGAAAAGAAGCACCGGCACACACCGATGAAAAATCACCCCTATTTTGGTATATCCATTTTACTCGATTTCACATGACGTCGTATATGACCAGGGAACCAGTGAAGTTAGTGTATTGCATCAATGCGTTATGATATTTGGGAGGATGAGGAAGAGAACTCCGATTCTATTTGCTCAAAGATTTACTTCACTTTCAAAGACAATATTATATGTTGGTAAAATAACACGAATGCCTGTACACTGCTGCAAGTACAAAATCAAGATAAATGCCAAATAGGGCCTAATTAGCTTTAAGCAAGCGAATAAGAGTAAAATTATGTCAAGAGATTAATTTTATGAAACAACCAATAACAATATCAACGTTGACTAAGATTTTAAGTAGAATCTTCACTATTCAAACAGTGCAGTACATAATCTCACCAAATCAATATCATTGATGTGAAATTTACTATTGACAGATTTAACTAAAACAATGAAATTAACAAAAGAGGAATAGAAATCCAAACATTAGCCTGTCTTACATATACATATATTAACAATAAAGACATTAATGGCAATACAATACAAACACAAGAACAATAATATGGAAAGACTTAAGAAGAGAGTGACTAGGTGGTTGGAAGCGTGAGACATCAGGGCCAGAGGAGGGCCGCCAGTCGCGCCAGTCGGTCGTGGTGCTTGTGCAGATAGCACTGAGTTTCCCACAGCATGTTCACCAGAACAGCGTCCTCACTGCAGTCCAAGGGAATGTCAGCCGACAACTGAGGGCAGATGCGTACGTACGGAACCCCGATCATGGAGCACCACGCTCGTGCCCTCTCCACGGGACGACCGTCGGCCATGGTGATCTGATTTCATTCAGTAATTAAGGAGAAGTAATTAGACAAACAGCGCACCTGATCCATGAGCAGTTGCGAGAGATTCTTGGCTCCTATCGTAACCTTGGCAATGTCAAATAACCCTTCCGGTCGATAGACATCACAGATGGCTACTTTTTTAGGGGTGGTTCTACCGGTTCCGAGTGAGACGACGACATGCATCGGCCGACCCGTGTCACCCTTACCCTATGAGCAATGCAACGTGAGTTGAGAGACTTAGAAAGAAGATTGTAATACCGTAGCTTTTAGTGCCATGTTGTATTCATGCACCTCTGTCATTACGTCCAGTGTGGGGTTGTTTGCAATTAAACCGCCGTCTAAGAAGTTTCCAAACGCACGGAAGTATGTTGGAGCAGCGCCACTGCATCTGGCGGCACGCCACACGTGTTGGTCTGCAAACATCCCCAATGACCACATCTAGAGCGATCAGAAAAGATACTGACCAGTAGGTCTCGGAACTGGCTCAAACATGTCAGTCGGATGCAGAAAATCTTCCCCTGGGCGTTCGTAATTCCTGAACATGTGCAGTTCGGCAGGACTCCGATCACCCAGCACTCCTGTCACGATAACCCTGCAATAAAGGCGATGAAGAGTGATAAGATTGAAATGAATAATGAGCAGACTTACTTGGGGTATTCCACTTCTGTCATTCGCGTGTTTGGACCAAACTCACGCTTCATAAACTTCTCCAGCGGCTCTGAATTGTATGGGCGACTTCCTGTGAAGACTTCATCCTTCAATCTGAAGTACAAGCCCTGAGCATAACGCATGCTTTTGCCTATAGAGAAGAAGAGAATAAATGACGGCAACAGATGGAACATCACCCTCACCATGCACAATGGCCAGCGCCAGAATGCCCCCCGTGCTGGTTCCTCCAATCCAATCGAAACAGTTGCGAACCGGTCGCCCAACCACTCGCTCCAAGGCCAACAAGATCTGAATGAGGACGAGAACTCTGATCCCACCACCGTCTAAACAGAGGATCTGAGCAAAAACCAAGGATTATGGCAGAAGAAACGGAAATGCAAAAAGAACGCACCCGCTCTCCAGGAGAGCCATGCAAAGGTGATGGAGCATCATTCGTCTCCCCCAACATCAAAGAGGATCCGACCGCACTGGAAGAGCGAGTCATGGCCGCCGTCATGGTAACATCTGTCATCATTTGATTGACAGCTGAGGAAAAAACAAGAAATCAGCACAAAAAGGTCCAAGGTCAGAGGTTGAGCTGACCTTTCTCTGCATCTGGTGTATCCACAGGGGGGAGGCCAGTCGCTTGACCATCAAACGTTCCATCGGCTAGGCATCCCGGCTGACAGCCAGCAAAGCAAGGAGGGCATCGCAAAGCACCCACGCAGTGCAAGAGATGAATCATTGCACTCCGGGTTCGACCCACACAACAACTTGCCGCGTGACGAGGACTAGCTTTGAATTTGTTGGTTGAATTAATATCGGCGCCAAAAACAATTAGTGCTTGTAGCATGTCCGCGTTGCCGACTTCTATGGCCATGTGTAGCGTTGAGTTGTCATGGCAACCCTTGGCTTCGGCTCGAGCGCCACGGGACAAGAGTGCCATGACGCACTCTAAGCGGTTGCGTTTGATCATGATGTGCAGCGCTGTCTCTCCCTCTGTGTTGGGCGCCTCTAGATTGCACCCCAGATCAGCTAACACGTTGATGCACTACACAAGACATGATTACATAACATAAAGGGTGCGTGTTAAATGTACCTCTTTACTGCGCGCCCAGTGCATGGGCGTTCCTCCGTATCTGCTGTCAGCCACATGCATCTGCTCTTTCGACCAATGGCACAGCACTTGAATGCACTGGACGCTGGCCACCTTCATGGCGCAGTGGATGGGGAAGCGATGCGACATCGTCAGCTGAGACTGCGCTCCCCACCTTAACAACTGTTCCGCATTCTCATGTTGATAGTGCAGGCACGCAATGTGTAGTGCGCTCTCTCCAAACAGGTTCAGTTGATTGATGGCTGACGGGTCTCTTGATGCCAAGTACTGCACAAACACGGATGCTGAATAAGTAAAAGGTAACACTAACCAACCTGGGTTATAGTCGGATTCTTAGCCTTAGCAGCGTAATGGAAGACGTTGTTTCCTTCGTGGTCAGCAAGCGTCAGGTTGACCCCAGCAATCAGCAGCTCCTGGATGGTCTCCAGGTCCTCTGATTCCACCGCCAGTTGAACGGGTGACGTCTGCAAGGTTTCATCCAGGGTGTCGGCCATTTGTTTGACGGATTCATGTCTGAAACACTCGTGGCAGCCCAAGAAAGCGGCAAGATGGGCGCACGTCCACGTGGGGTGTTCACGGAGAGAGTTTGAGAACTTCTCCAAACCTTCACGGCTGTTAAAATACTTGGTGCTTTGAAGCAGAGGCTCCAACTTATAACTGACATTTGAGAAGAAAGTCGTCGCTTCATTTTCAGACGCTAAGCGGAAAAGACTGGGACATAATAATAAGGTTAACACTGATTTGATGTAATGAGATGCAAACCTGAAGATTTTGTTTCCCGGGACTTTGACGATAGCGACGTATGCTGAGCCATCCTTCAGAAGAGTGACCGAACCCTGGACACTCAGAATGGTGCATCGCGAGATGCTCTGCAAGCTGATTTCATTCACTTGGTAAGGGTCAGTAGGTCCCGTGGCCTTGCGCACCAGGTCGCCGACAGCACTGCTCAGGGACTTGAGGAATGCCATCACCTCAACGCCTCAAACCATTAAACTTGTAGTGGAATCTAGAGGAGAGATGATATTTCAAAGTACTGGCAAGAACAATCATTGTGCAATACCACAAATGTGTAATGCTGAACTATTGGCCATCATATCTATCTATGTATCAATCATATTTTTCTATACAAATTGGAAAAGTAGAACCCTGTTATATGAAATTAAGATTTATATCTTCTATGAAACAGCCACTTTAGGAAATTATTTGAACACAATTTGTTTGAAGTCCAAACTTATTTTGACAGTGCAATAGAAAGAAACACGAAGTCTGTATTGAATTGTGCCAATTATTGTTGTCGTTAATACTTTAGATCCAGCACAATTGAATTGCGACACTGTTGATGCGCGGCCATTACTGATCCAATTAATGCACACATGACATTCAGCTGCCTGTCAATGCCACATAACACTCTGCAACTAAAGCAGAATAATAATAATGGGCGCTATATATAAATCCCTCATGCTAAGAGATGCTGAAAAAGGTTTTAAAAATCAATGTTTTAATTACAGGTTCAAACAATGTGGAAATGACTTATCAATGCAATGTTTTGACAGATGACAAAATACACTCTTTGACAACCAGTATGTAAAATTTAAGATTATCGCTTCATAATTTCAATAAAGCAAATCAGTAATTACCAACTCTGAGTACACACTTCTCCAATCTGCTTTGCAACATGACAAGTGATCTTAATCCACTCACACTGCACTAATAACCAGTCGAGTGTGCATATTTACACTATTTATCAGATAATTTTTCATACATTTCATGATTTGATATCACTTGCAAACTTTAACAGTCGTGATGTAAGTCACAAGTCACAACACAAATTCATGATAATCTTGTCTTAATTTGAAACTGACACCGCTGGTCGAGTGGTGTGGGAGTTGGACTCTCATAGCCATGATGAAACTCAGTGTCATAATTAATATTTACAAACGACGTGAGTTGCCTTAAGTTGCAAGCAACACTAGACAAGCTAAAGGGGAGCAGGCGTGTGCACAAGCTGACTATGTGGTTCGTACTTGTGGTACATCCGACATAAAAAGATTGGAAGCGGAAAAACAAATTGGTGCCTTGGTTCTGGTTTCAGCACTATCAGATGAAGAAACTTGGAACGGGTCCGATAAGGTAGGTGCAACAAGCGTTGTACACATTTACACCAACAAACGACGAAGCCATTGATAGTCCTAGGGGAGAAATCCCAGAAAGAGCAACCGTAATAACTTGTGCAGTACGAGTTAAAGTGCAGCAGTATTGTGTCAAGATGAACGAAATTGAAGTTGGAGCATAACATATTCACACGAACAACCAAATCTCTGCAGGCCAACCACGTGACCTAAATGCAATGCATCAGCGACATAATCAATAATGGAGAGCCATTCAGGGTCAGTTTTCGAATTGAGCGAACGGCATTGGGGGGAGCATTGAATACAATAGCTTTACTCTTAGACGAGTTAAACTGGACGAAGAATTCTCTGGAGAAATCTTCACAGACATTGAGCATTTTCTGTGCTGTACTAAGACTTGGCGCCATAAGAGCTACGTCACCAGGATATCCGATCGTACCAGCGAAGGTGGAACCAATGTAACAGCCGATGCCCGATCGCCGCAATCGCTCGAGGAGGGTTTCAATATATACACAAGAGAGCATGGGTGAAAGCACGCCTCCTTGCTTTACACCGTTTGTTACAGGAAACGAATCTAATGTCACACTGCCATCGGACAACAAGCGACTGATTGACATACATACAAAGTAATAGTTTAGGCTAGTTTAGCGGTTGCATTACACATGCTCCGATCCACAAGAAGACAAAACAACTTCGTGTAGTGAACCCTGTCACATGCTTTCGTCGCATCTAACAAAGTAACATGGACAGATGAGCCACCTCGCATATAGAAATCTACCACTTCATTCAAAACGAACGTGCATTGCGTCGTACTGTGAGTGCGTTTAAACCCAAACTGAAGATCACACGAGCTTAGAACATCTGCATGCTTCACTAAAATAACATTATCGAGACACTTTCCCACAATGCTGCTGATGGCAATCGATCTGTAATTACTGGCACTATTCATAGATTTCTTCCTGTTCTTTGGTATAGGGACCAACACAGAGCATGACATAACAGAACTCACATCCAGATGGATCAGCATAGCATTCAAAAAGAGAGACAAATGAACATATAAATCTAGGCAGCCATGAATGAAATGATCTGACATTAACTGCGGACAGGCATCAGATTTACCTGATTTCAATTTGCGAACGGCAAACTCAATGTCACGTGGGCTGATCACGTGATCACAGTAACATCAGCCTACTTTACATGTGCGATCTACTCCCGCAATAGCAGCAAATGATGAAAGAGGCAACCCAAAAGACAGATATGCCTTTTGACACATATGTTACACCTGCTATGAGCTTATTCCTAGTGACACCAGATTCGGAGGTGGAAATTGATCTCTAATCATGCACGCGGCAAAGTGGAAGCTGGAGCTGAAAATTCTTTAGGGTTGATCAAAGGATTGGCAGTGTCAGGTGTCAACAAGGCTTTACATTTTCCTTTATAATTTATTTCAATCGTTTTGGCTGCAAACACTGAACACTCATTGAAAGTGTAATAATAAATAATCCTTAGTGTATAATCAAAATATAATCATCCCCTGTGTCCAAACAAAGAGAGGAAATCAAGAACACCGCCAAAGTAAAGTTCCTCGAATCAACAGTCACATTCCGAGGGGACACCAAGACTGAGATCAAGATACGGCCATGGCAAGAACATGGCAAGAGAATGAGGAGCAGAGTACATACGGCCCAATTGAGGATATCAGCCGATGTGTGATCAGTGAGTGATTATCATAATGTAAATTTCAAAAATACAAATCAACTGAGTTTAACTGATTAACATTACATATCTTATTATTTTATGCACAAACATAGCTTGTGTAGTAGCCTTGCACATCTCCGTCGTTGTATGCTTTTGCTGGGATGAGAGGAAACATGCAATTATTATGAGTGAAGATAGCAGATTCTCGGGCGAGGTCTGTGAGACCCATTGGACTCGCTGTAGTATGTCAGCTAGAGTGAAGATAAACTTGATGATGACTTGTGACGGGATTCGATCTCGGACTGTACACCTCAAAGCACCACCGGTTTATCCGATTGCGCCAGCGAGGAATTCGATAAAGGTGTTGAGTTATTATGTGTGCATTATAAGCACGGTGAATGCTAGGTCATTATAATATTATAATGTGACCTCGTGACCTGATAAGATGTGTGGTATTCGAGAAGCACGTGGCTTTGTTGTGTCACGTGACAACCGTTTAACTTGGCTTATGTTGAATGTATTCTTCCGCGTTCGTGGGTTAATATGACAAGTGTACCATAATTATAATATTATCATAACTGCATTGTTGAAACCATTTAGGCAAACGGACATTTCTGGCACACTTGCGAGCTTAGGAACTGGAACCTGCTATCACAACTGGATCTTTGAGCTGAATCCTTGTGACTTGGAATGACCTTATACGCCGGACGATCTTTGTAAATGTACGGTTTGTGACTTGTCATGCCTGTGACAAATTTTCTCAAAACACGACACAGGCCGGATACTAAAACCCGGAGCTGGTTTCATCAATTTCAGCCATCTACAGTTCTATTCCGCGGTTCTATTCCTTTTAACAGAATCCGATTTTCTGAAAATATCTCAATCACATAATGATCGCGTATACTGTGTTGGAATGGGAAAAATTCAAAAGAGGTACATTCAGAAGCGGGCGTACTGTCAGTTCGTGTAAAGCTGAAACGAGAACGTTCAAACTTCAAGAGGACCCAACATCTGGATCACGAACATAGACACCCTTACAATAGCAAAATTTAATGAATTAAAAACCATAATAAAGGAATCACCACCGGATATCATAGCCCTACAAGAAGTTAAACCGAAAAACGCACGTACAAACTGGGAGGCAAAGAATTATATAATACCAGGATACAATATAGAAGAAAGGATAAGAGAAGATGGAAGAGGAATGATGATGTACATTAAAGACCACATAGATTATACGATGCTGGATATTGGGGAGGACACCTGCGAAGTACAGGCAGCAAGACTTCTGATGGAACAAGGTCAAGCGACAATCTTTGCATCAGTATACAGAAGTCCCAACTCAAATAAAGAAAATTCCGACAACATTAACGCATTCATTCGAAATTTCAGCAACGAAAGGGCTTACACTCTAATTACGGGAGACTTTAACTACCCTACTATTGGATGGAAAACTATGACAGGAAGAACAGAAGCAGATATCAAATTCATTGAGGCTTTAAGAGATGGATTCCTGATACAGCACGTGGATCGCCCAACAAGAGGAAGAGGCAGCAACAACCTCTCCCTCCTTGATCTAGTATTAACAAAGGAGCACACAGCAATCCCAACAGTTGAGTACCACCAGCCGTTGGGTAAAAGTGACCATAGCATTCTGGACATCAGGATAGAAATGAAGCAATCTGAAACATTCATAAAAACAATACCAAATTACAACCGAGGAAATTTCGACAGGATGAGAAGGGTACTGAGTGACGTTGACTGGGAGGAAGGACTGGGAAGAGAAGAAACTACGCAAAAGAAGTGGGAACTTTTTCACAAAACAATCATCAATGCAGTAAATAGATGTGTACCAATGATTAAGATTAAAAGGAAAGTACTTAAAAATATACCCGTTGACAATAAAACTTTAACCAAAATTAGAAGAGAAAAGAGATTTTGGAAACAATACCTTGAGACTGGAAATCAAACCATCTACCACGATTACTGCAGAACAAGAAACCAAGTTCGACAGCTGACAAGGAAGAACATGAGAGAGCTGGAGAAGAACATTGCCAAAGAAGCTAAAACAAACCCCAAAAAATTTTGGGCGTACGCAAATAAAAAAACTAAATACAGAGAAACGATCCCACAACTTTTGAAAACAGGTAACCCCAACGATGGCATGCTGACCGAAAATAACCAAGAGAAAGCTCAGACTTTAGCCACATTCTTCAACTCTGTGTTCTCTGAAAAGCCTAATGATCACTGGAATCTTTCACCATCATCATATCCTACAATAGAGCAAGATCTCATCATCACAGAAGCCTCAATTCTACATGACCTATCCAAGTTAAAGAAAACAAAATCGCCAGGACCAGATGGAATTCACCCGAGAATATTAATTGAGATAAAAGAAATAATAGCTAAACCACTTAGTATCATATATCAACATTCCTTGGACCAAGGGCAGTTGCCAGACACATGGAAAACAGCCAACATTACAGCCATCCACAAAAATGGAGATAAGAGAATAGCCGGAAATTACAGACCAGTCAGCTTAACATCAGTACCCTGCAAAATAATGGAAAAAATAATAAGAAAATCAATCATGGACCACCTTATAAGAAATAATATCCTGAGCAATAAACAATATGGCTTCATCACTGGTAGATCCACTCTTCTACAACTACTTACGGTTCTGGACTAATGAACAGAGATACTGGATAGAGGATCAGAAATAGACGTTATATTCCTGGATTTCAAAAAAGCTTTTGACAGAGTCCCACACCAAAGATTAATAGACAAATTGGAATATTATGGCATAAATGGAAAAATATTAACTTGGATATCGGCTTTCCTAATTAATCGAAAGCAAAGAGTGACCATCCATGAAGCTACATCAGCATGGGCAGAAGTTAAGAGCGGTATATCACAAGGGTCAGTTTTGGGACCTACACTTTTTATCATATTTATAAATTCCCTACCAGATGTAACATCGTCCCCAACATTCCTGTTTGCCGATGATGCCAAAATATTTCGTGAAATAACTAAACCTACAGACTCACTCCTACTTCAAGAAGATATTAATAATATGTACAACTGGACTCTAGAATCACTTCTAACTTTCAACCCTGACAAATGCTCAAGCATGACGATCAGCAGATCCGGAACAAACCACAGGCAGTACCAGATGAACAACAGCCCCCTAAATAAAACAATAATCGAAAGAGATCTCGGTGTTATACTCGACAATAGGCTAACTTTTGATCACCACATCCAAGCGAAAATTAAAAAATCTAATTCCATCATGGCCCTCATCAGAAGGACATATACTTACCTTGATAACCACACATTTCTTCTCCTATATAAATCTTTTGTTAGGCCACACCTTGAATATGCTAATCAGGTATGGAAACCACACTTACAAAAACA
>KB296025.1:0-18195 GCA_000328365.1 Capitella teleta | reverse complement strand
GCTGCATTTCTCACTGCATATGCTAGTAGTCTACTGAAGGGCCACATTAATTTTTACAAGTAGTCAGTAGACATATAATGAGGCCACTGTCTGTCGCAAATTGAGCTAAATCACATCTTTAAGTTCTGGTCAATTCACACATCTGCCCGCCGTTCTGAGTGGGAATAAATTACTTCTCTTCTTGGTATTCTTGAGTATAATAATGAAATACACACAACAGTATTTTTTGGAAATATTTTCTACCACACTCTCAAGTTTTACATATTATTGGTTGGCGTCTGCAGGTGTGTGCCTGTGGCATTATATATATGACCAGGGACCCAGCGAAGAGCATCGCTTTGGACGTTATGTTCTGGAGACTACCGTTAACTCGCAACATTATGCCGAACGGCAACAGCAGGCGATCTACACGATGCTTGCGGTCTTACATCCAGGGTTGCTTCAATGAACGCAGAGATAGGGCAGACCGCAGGGCATGCATGCTGCGAGGAGTCATGGGGCTTTTATACATTTTTTATTGGAATTGTCGAGGGCTGATCAGTAGTGATATAGTGCTGCTTTCAGGGGGGTTTTTCAATAGGAAATGGGCACGTTTTGTAAGGGTTAAAAAAGTCATAACGTACCCATTCGCGAATGGTTGAGGGACGTTATGAATTGAGGATCATGAAGTAAAAAGAGTGAAGAAGATATGATACGTAGTCATAATGTAACCCACCGATATATCTAGGTATAAGGATTATCAGATACTATTCTCTTGCCCCCTCATCCATTAGTGCCTGTAATGTTAACCCTATGGAGACAGTAAAGTCTATCACTGACTAAAAGATACACTTTTATCCACTGCCTGCACAGACTTGCTCCTGAAACAATGCACTACCCGCTCCTACTTGTTAGGGTTTTTTGCTAAAGATATTATCATTTCATCATACTTGTAAGACGGAGTATTACGTCATCTGTATATATATATATATATATATATACATATGTAATTAGTGTATGTAATTAAGTGTAATTATTATTATTATTATTATTGTAGTGATCACTCATTGATCACGTGTTCCATGTGTGTGTGTGTGTGTGTGTGTGTGTGTGTTTACGTCATACATGACAGGTGTATATATTGATCATGTTTTCCACGCTATGATGATACCATGTCACCCTCCTCAATCTCATCTACATAACCCCTCATCATCGACATAACCAATCAGAAACAAACACACTCCTCCATGATGAAAGTTACATGGACAGTAGAGGTCTCCGGCGATGACTACGTCTCCGACACTGACATGTTACAAGCTGTACAAGCTGTCTCTGCTGCTGAGGATACTCCTCCTACTCCTCATACCGTCAATGACTGTTGGGACGACGACATCTCAGACATGGACATGTTGCAAGCATTGGAAGTGGGCGAGGGTACTCGTCTACATGAACCACCTCTGACCCGTCGATGTCCTCAACCATCGCCGCAACCAATCCGCCTCTCACGCACTCAGGTCGATCTCCATGAGCTCATCGTCGACTACCTCCCGCAGGACCGGTGGCCCGACAAGATCTTCTACGCCTTCTACTCTCCGCACCTCAGACATAAGCAGCGGTGGATGATGGCTTCCTTCTTCTGGTTCAATGGCCTGGATCCCGCATTGGGTGTGGAGTGGTTTGAACTACTCCATGCATTCGACGGGCCCAACGGCGCCAAAAGGAAGAGGGAGTTCACTAACTGCTTCGACCAGCTCAACAGATGTGTGACAGACTCTTCATTGCGCTATAAACTTTCTCAATGGTACACCTTCGACATGGAGAGGAACCGTTACGTGACTATGAACACCCCCCCCCCCACAACCTGATGCAAGATGATATTTATTTAGCCATTTGATGAAATAAATGAAAAAAAAAAAAAAAATGAAAAAAAAAAAAAGAAAAGAAATAAAGAAGAAATTTTTATTTTATTTTTTACAATATGCCTTTATTATTTCTTCCTCATATCAACTAAATACTGCTTAACTAAGTCCAATGACACAACTTTCTTCGGCAAGGGCATCCCTCTCGCCTTCAGCCACAACACGAGTCCGCACAATTGTCCACACACAGTCGTATTCTTGTCTTGCACCCTAATGTCATTCCTCCTCCACACGGGTCTTCCTCCTCCAATGCGTGGTCCGCGACAGTTTGCAATGGCTCTAAGATAGTTCCGCCACATCGGTCTTCCCATCCGATCAGGGCTGCGGCCGAACGAATCGAAGAAGTAAGGGGGGTCAGTGAGGTCCTTGGGGAGGTAGAACAGCGTCCAATGCGCCCCTTCGTCTTCGACGGTGTCGGTGTTGGCAACGAAGGCCGTGTCTTGCGTTACTGCATGTTCCGCCCATGTCTTCACGTCCGGTCCTCCCCATGCAGGGTATGTCCCAAGGTACTTGCATCCGGTCCCCTCCACTGACCGCTTGCATAATCGGGTAACTTCGTCTGTTGATAGTGCGTCAAGGCTGAGGGGAGGATTGGTAGACATATTCTTTTTCATTTTCCTGCAGAAGCGGGTGGTGATCCCTCTCCAACCTCCTTCTTTGCAGTCAATGGGCTGTCGACGATGATGCCGATGACGAACGTAAGCACGTTGGTAAAGTACTGTCTCTCCTTGTCCAGAGCGATACACACAATAGATGCGAATGCGATGACGAGGACGCCGATGAGCCGAAAGAGGTCAGCATATGCGGCGTTCTTCTTCCCGATGACGTATTCGATCAGCCTCCTCTTCGACACAGACGACCTGATAGTGGAGCCGGTCGCCACTGAGTTCCCGCACTCACCACCGGCGCCTTTATCGGACAAGGCGGCCCCCTCCTCTTGCATAGACATCAACTTAATATCCAATGTGTGTGCTCCGTCAAGATTGTCGTCGTCGGGGTCGTGGTGAGGTTCGTGAACGATAGCGCCACCATTCTCCTTTACTTCTTCAATGACTGATGGGGTACTGTCCGAGCTGGTGGATCTTGTCTCTCTCCCGGTACTGACCGGTGTTGGCACGGTTGACGTACTCTCCATCGAACTGCGTCCTGTATTTTTCCCTCCTCGCAGATCCATTGTCGACCTTGTTCCTGTACGGCAAAGAGAGCGATTGTGGGTGCGTCTTCGTCGGGACGGCGTATATGCTGACTGCCTTCTTCACCGGCTTAACATAGCTGCTGATTTGGGGTGTCTTTGCCGGCCCAGATGGAGACGCCTTGATCGTCCGGTCCCCGATAGCGAGTGTCACCCTCTTTCGTTCTGCAGGCCGCACCAACTGCCCGCTGACGTCTCGGTATTCCTTGGTTGACGACAATGAAGAAGACACAGTGCCCTCCCTCTTCCTGTTTTGCATCCCCCTTCTTCCTCCTCTTCCGCGTTGCCGTTTACCCATCGTGCCTTCTCGTCAATCGCAAACTCACAATGACTGGGGTGTTGTCATTGCTCATGAATTTAATGCGTTTTCCTTTCGAGTCGTGCACTTTGACGTTGATTGAATGGATGATTGTCTTGTTGACGGGGATCTTCTGTTGCCAGATGGGCTGGTGGACAGAAGAACTCTCCTCAGACCAGTTCACGGGTACCGTCGCCAGCACCGCCTCACGCCTCCCGTCATGGATGGCCGTGTTGTCGATCAAGTCGCACTTGAGGTACATGTTCTCCGTGCCAAGTGAAGGGGTCACCGGGTAGCGGGAGCGGATGGCGACCGGTGGTAATGGGTCTGGCACCTCAGCATCCGGGTGGCCCATTCGAGCCCACTCCAGTTCCGCCTCTGTCGCTTTGTCTGTCCTCGCGTATATCGGGGGCGACGCGAATGAGATTGTGACTCGGTCTGGTTCGTCGCCTTTTTCAGGACCGTCCTCTCCAGCCATCCCGAACATTGTGGCCATCTGCTGTGTCATAGTGATGCTGACATATTCGGCCTTCTTCCCGCACTCGAATATGTACTTGCAGGTTGACTTGTCATATACAATGCTCAGCAAGTCCTGGGCGGTGCATCCGTGCTGGCGGTTGTCCGGGTCGTCGGTGATGCGGTGGTTCATAGATTTGTACATGGCGGCGATCAGGGCGTCGCTAGTCTGGTAACACGCTGGGAAAGGGAGGTCCCCGGTGATGTCGTTAAATGCGTACGTGTTCTTCTTGGACCACTTGCCCGTCCACTCCTCCAGTGGCATGTTTCGCCTGGCGGCCACCCTCACCCTGTAGCCTGACACGGGCGATTTCCTCTTCCAATCCTTCCGAAGCATCAGGTGGGCGGACGGGCAGTGGGGGATCAGGCCTCGCAGCTTGAATGGCTCGAATGGGAGGATGTCGTCGGGGGCGAGGTGGTATGGCTGTAGAGTGGTTGGAGGTACTTCGCTCGTCTCGTCCTTGTTGTCATCCTTCTCCTTTTTGTCGTCTCTTTCCTCTCCCGCCCCTTTCATCTCGACTTCCGTCCCGTTCAGCATGACCATGCTGTTGGGCACACCGGGCGGAGGGACGTACGAGTCATCGCCAAGGACGCCGATCGACACCTTCACAAACGGGTAGAACGGGCTCGTCACAGGAAAGACCATCGAGAAGCCCTGTACATGTCGGTTATATTTCATATCGAACCGCACCGCGTCCTGCTCCCGGTCGGCGACTGCCTCCACGATGTCAGACACGAGCATCCATTTGCGGGGCGTGAATGATGGCTTCACCGGCATGATCTTCTCTTCGCTTCCGAAAAAATCGAGTTGTATCTGCATCATCGTCCTCGGCAGCAACGTCGACCATGAATTAGCGGTCTCCACTCCAAGAGCCTTGGTCACGATGTTGCACGGCATACCAAGGAGCTGGATCATATTCGTCCCCCGCGCCATGTTCCTCAGCTTCAGCATGCCATCTGATGTGTAGAAGCCTTTGATGCTCCTTGGCAGAATAAGTTTTAGCACCGACTTGTGGTCAGTGCAATTGCGGATGTCAGCGTATTTAATGGCCTTTTCCACCTGTCTTTTGTTGTGAGTGTTGACGAGTCGGACAATCTCCTCGCCCGAGACTGGGTCGATGAATTCGTTGCTAATGCCGGTCGTCCACCACGTGTAAGGAGGGCTCAGATTGTACGGGTCTGCAGGGGTCCAGTGCTCGGGTTTCACTCTGGACACAGGGTGAGGGGATGTCCACAGCCCAGACGGTCCCGTGTCCAAACCGACATTGCCTTCCTTCACCTCGCCACCAAATACACGCACCATCCGCTCTAGGTTGCACTTGTTGTTGCCGGTAATTATGAAGCCGATGCTACGGCATGACCACTTTACGGTGTCGTTGCCTTGGATGCTCAGTACAGTAGGTTTACCGACGTTGTTGCGACAGAAGGCGGTGACGTAGGAGAAGAACGACTCGATGTCTGCGCACCGGTTGAAAACTGGCTCCAGCGCGATGGATGGTCCGGTTGAGTAGGCGGTCGAATCCTTGTAGGTTGTGGTCCCGTCAGACACGTCCCTCACCGTTACAGAGTAGAACTGCAGGAACGTCGTGTCTCCATTGCCTGTCGGGTTGGGTACTGGCGGGTAGGTGACGGGTTCCTTCTCCCCGCTCAACGCCCGGTTGATGTCAGCTGCGATGACTGCCTTGTCCGGATTGGCAGTCTCAGTGAAGTGTACGGTGAGCGGTCGACCGGCAGGGGTAGGCGTCTCCTTCCTCCAGTTCCCGTCTCCGTCCTTGGCTAGCAGGGCGTATGTGCATGCGATTGGGGTTTTCGAAGGCTCCGCTTCAACCTCTTTGGCATCATCGTCGTCGTCGTCGTCGTCGTCGTCGTCGTCATCAACGCGGTTTCGTCGGGGTTTCATTATTTTGGCTGGCGGGCCCGCCTCTTCGTTAACCTCGCTGTCGTCGCCCATGTTCACTCCTCTCCCCCCTTCCGGTCCCGACTCGTCGTACACGCCGTTGTAGTTGATGATTTTCGAGTTGAATGTCATGCAATTCATCACAACGTACCAAGGCCCTCGTGTGAGGTGAATAGGTTGAACCATGTTCACTGTGAAGTCGCTCTTAACATTTTCCAAAGTCCCTTCAACCGAATGAGAGTTCAATGTGATGGGCACATCGTCCCGAGGGTCCACCATGTACCCGGCCATCGATCCTATCACAGCTGCGTTGTCTGTTTGCTTCTCACTGCTACAACCCTCTTCCTCTTCCGTCTGATGTGTAGAACCACCTTGCTCCTCCGCACGATATACAAACGATTGTTCACGCTGGCGTCGTTGCGAAAGGCTCGAAGGCTGATAGCCGTTTGGGGTACCGCTACTGGATTGATCCTCTTATACCGCAGGATGGGCGGCTCAAAAAGCGAGTCGTCGTTCGTCAAACGAGCACCATCAGGCATGATGTCCCATGGAGCCACATACAGGTTGGCGCCGCATGTGTCACCGTAGTCCGCAAGGAATGTTGGCGCAGACACACCAACTGCAGCAATCCTACCCAACGACGACACTCCACACTCTGTTGTACGACACACCAACGGCAACAACGGCGACTTCGTAATTGTCATCAGACTTATTTCCTGCTGTTCGCCCGCTCCAGTCGATAACCTGACCCATGTCCCATACTCCTTCCTCGCCGTCCATTTGCACGACGACCGTTCCTTCCAAAGGGTCGCCATACGCAGGTGTTGTTTTCGGGTACCTCCTCCACGTGATGTCGGCGCACATGTTTCCACCAGGCGAGAAACGATGGACGTCTCCGTAGTCGTCCTCCACCCACATCTTCACCGTCCTCTTCTCCCCGGCTATTGGTTCCGTCACAACCAAGGACCTGCTGTACGGACGGGGCACAACCGACCCACCGTACGTGTAGAAGAAGTCCCGCCCTGACTGCCTCAGCAGGCGGAAGGAGTCGACGTACGGCTTCTTCACCGTTCCCTGGAAGCGGGCCCGCTCGATCCCTTCGCACATAAGGTTGCAAGACTGCCTGTGCCTGATGGGTCGGGGGACGGGCAGGATCAACAAACCGTCAGCCACGTAGGTCTTTTCGGGCCACCCGAGGTAGAAGCTAAGATCAGGACTGAGGATGAGGGTCAGCTCTGCGTAGGCGTGGTCCGGGTACGGATGGTAGCTTTCCAGTGCCTTCGTCTGAAAGTTTTCCGAGACAAACCACCAGTAGCCATCCCTGTGGTCGCTGGTAACCGACACGTTTTGAGCGATGATGCTGTTGCTGATTCCGACTAAAGTGGTCAACAGAATAACTGGGTCCTCGAGGTCTGAAGTCATCAGCCACTCGGGAGGGTAGGTAGTGGAACCGTTTACATTCGTTCCATGCACGGTTATTCTCCATTGGTAAAACAGCTTGATCGGGCCGGGCTTTTTCACGGGTGGTACGCGGCACGAGTTTACCTCCATCGTCAGCTCCTCTCTATCATGACAGGTTATTGGCTGGCTAAGAGACAGGGTGAACACGCCCCTCTCGTCACACGTCCCAATTGCACGTGTCACTATTTCCCTCTGCGGACTGCGTTCTCTGTGTGTTCTCTTCTTCATCGTCGATGCCATAATTATCGCCTCCTCTCAGTAACCCTCTTCGACTCCAACTTGTCCGTGCGTCCCCCACTCCAAAGTGATGTAGATTCTGTCCTGGCTGCCAATCGGCTTGAATCTGGTTCCAGCGTAGTCGGCAATGATGAAAGCGACATTCGTGATGTCTTTATGTTGCCTCTCGAGCCGACTCCATCTCAAGCGCGCGACGCCGCCGTGAAGACGCTTCCGATGCCACAGTGTGTCTTGCCTGTGGTTGATGGTGGCAATGTGGACCGTGTCACATCCCAGACCGGTCAATGACACGGACATAGACAATTGCTTGCTGTCCATTTTAAAGGGCGTAAACATCCATGACTTGAGCGACACCTCCCAGCGGTCATCGTCGTCTTCCTCGCGGACCGTTGGATTGCTCGACGTTCGTGGTGTTGAACCGATCGGTCGAGCCCGCACAGGCAGCGGCAGCGTCCCTTCCCATATTTCAGTGTCGTAATTGAATGCGCACTCGACGGTCCTCTCTCCGCCTCCCCGCTGGTCGGCGTCTGTTGACTGCAAGCAACCCTCGTTGTCGGTCCACTCCATCATAGGTGCAAAAACTCTCTTCAGTTCACTCCGTTTTACTTTCACTCATCATCCGCGTCATCAGCCGGTATCCATTCGGAGGGGAGGTGGGGGTACCCGACCCACTCGACCAGCAGCTCTTTTTTCCCTTTCCTCGTTCGCCTTCTCAACACGCGCACCTCCCACCGGTGTGGCTTGCTCGTGACAGTCTGTAGCTGGCGTCTGTACACCTTCCCGTCAATTTCCTCTCCGTTCTCGTCTGCGATGTAGTACGCGTTGGGGTTGTGGCGGGACACGCGGCTCACAGTGAAGACCTCGTCTCCAAATGCCTTGACTCGGGTGCCCTTCCGGAATATATCTCCCCGCTGTAGCAACCGAACGTGCTGTCCGACCCTCAGGGGGACGTCCATCCGCTCACCATCCTCGGGGTCCCATGGATTCGGGCGCTTGTTCCTACCCAGCGCGGTCGATTGATACAGGCCAGCAAGAGTCTGCTTATCATTTGCCCGGTCGGCTGCTGCGGTCTGCTCTCCTCGTCCCATCGCCACCTCTTCCAGCAGTTCGATACCCGACCGACTGCCTCGCTCATAAGCGTGATCGTGCAGCGACTGCGGTGTCTGTCTGATGGTCGAGTGAATTGACCGGTTGTACGAGTCGACGAAGGCGGGTACGAGGGACAACAGGTCCTGCTGTGTCGTGGTCGGGTTGCCGGTAACGTACTTGGCCATCGCGCGGGCAAGGGTCTGGATGAAGCGCTCCACTACAGCGGCCCCGGGGTCCTTCTGAGCGCGGTAGTGATTGATGCCGAGAGGGCCGTACACATTCCGATTGCAGTAGGTGTTAAAGAACTCTTTACCGGCGTCAGTCCGCAGCCCGTTCAGCCTGGTGTGTGCGGGCACGTTCTCCGCAACGATATCCTTAAGTGCATCCCCTATCGTTCGTCCGTCCTTATTTTCCACCACCCTCATCATGGCATATTTTGTGTAGACATCCACCACACACCATACTTGTCTCTCCTCGCCTGGTCTCTCGTGTGCGGCGCATCCATCAGGTCAGCCTCCCACAGGTCAAAGGGCCACGAGGTGATGATGCGTTCAGTGAGGTTCTTGGCTCCCTTGACGATCCGGCCATGAGTGGTGTATGCTCGGTCGTCTTCTAATATAGTCTTAGCTCGTTCAGTACTTAAACGGCCCAAGCCATTGGCCTTTGAGATGGCCTGCAGACCCTTAATTCCTCTGAGAGCACCGGGTACACCGGGCGTGTGGTACAGCTTTAAGAGCTTACTCTGGTTTGGCTGATTGTCGTTACTCGCTGCAGCCATGGCTATGAATGAATAGAGGATGAAGGAAACGCAAGTACAAATACAAGAAAAAAGAAAAAAAGAAAAAGTTTATTCATCAGATGATACAAAAAAAAAAAAAAAAAAAAAAAAAAAAAAAAAAAAAACACACCCCCCAAAACAAACTATAAGTTAGCGAAAAAATGCACCGATTGACTTGATCTTGGTCTCAATTGAAAGGTTATGAATTCCGCTACAACATGAGCTCACAAAGTGCGTTATGAAAATTTCCAAGAAGCGACTACTTTTGTCGGGGCGCATCACATATGTATGGCATGTTAATAGGCACTAACCACACACACACACACACACACACACACACACACACACACACACACACAAAGAATAGATCACTTTTTTATTCGCAGGATGAAAGCATATGCTTGCGTTTTTTGCTGCTTCTGCTACTGCTACACTTATTATTCTCTTTTTTCTCCATTTTCTCCTTTCTCGCCCTCTTTCTTTTCTTCTTATCCCTGTTCTTCTCCTTCCTCTCATCAGTCTTATTCTCCGTCAATTTGATGATGTGATTAGTGGTCGGGATGGTTGAATGTGAAGGGGCGGCTGGGAGAGGGAGGCGCTTGCCGCCGGCCTGCGTTTGGCGCCGCTGCGTGTAGGTTCTCGAGCGAGCAGTCGCTGGGGGAGGAGGTATATAGACGTCGTCATGGTCGGATGATATGTCGCTGAAGATTGCATGATGCGGCTTGCTGACCTCCTCTGCGGCCAATATCGCTCCAATGTCTTCTGCTGTCACCGGCGTCTGACACCCGACCAGGGGAGATGAGGCTGAATGAGTATCGCCTTCGATGGCGGCGGCGATTTCAGCAGCTATCGTGGTCAGGTCTTCATCGACGACCGTCTCGACAGGGGCGATGGGGACGCCTGCAACGGAAGTGACTGCTGCGACAGATACAGATGAGGCGGGGGCTGGTGCGGTGGCGGTGAGTTGCACAGGCTGCTGGCAATGGGGTCCGTTGAGGAGGCTGATGACGGCGAAGACGGCCTCCACCCACCCCCACGTGGCATCGTCAAACAAATTTTGAGAGAGGCCAGCGAGTGAAACGTTTGGTGTTGTGTAAAACACGTTGCGGTTGGAACCTGAGACACTCACGGTCATTGTTTTGCAGGTCTTCTCTGCCCTCATGTGTCGGAGGAGCGCCTCCCACGGATTGTGCTTATTTACAATGGAGTCCTCGTGTGGGAGGCTGGTCACGTTTGCATAACCGGCCGCCTTCAGCTCGTTTGATCTGTATAGTGACTTTCGAGGGTTGGCAATGTTCGATATGGCGAATGTGTCTTCGCCAATATACAGACGCCAATTAGGCGTGGGATATCCCTTGTTCTTTTCGTATAGTCGCTGAACGGACGGGATTATTTGACGAGGGCGTTCAGCGGACGATGCGGCCGCAGCGTCGAGGATGGCAGTTGTTGAATATTGGTGAACAATACCGACGCCCACCAAACCCTTTATCAATTGGCATCCCCTCACCTTGCTTGACTGCATCAGGAAAGCAAGAAAATCTAATGGAGCAATCAGGTGAGTTGTGGCCTTTCCCCGCAGGCGACTCTTCTTCACCTCATTCCCTTGCAGCGTTCTTTCAAGCTGCCAATCGCCCCATGTGCTCTTGCCGATCAACTCCTTAACCGGTACTGCATCAGATTGGTAGTTGCTGCTTGTGAGGGCACGGGACAGGCAAAACCTCTGCCTTTTTGTGTCGCCCTCATATGCCATTAAGTGTAGATAATCGTCGGTGTTGACGAGGAACTTTTTTTTCATGGCCAGCTCTACAAGGTGGCGATACTGTTTGTCTGCCATGATGTATTGGATGCACCCCTTTAGGTGATTCGGGAGTGCATTGTAGATGTCCTGAAAAGACACACAGATAGAGAGAGAGAGAGAGAGAGAGAGAGAGAGAGAGAGAGAGAGAGAGAGAGAGAGAGAGAGAGAGAGAGAGAGAATGAGCATATGGATGGAAAAACAAGAAGTCAGCCGAAGCCTGGAATATAGATTTTTTTTTTTTTTTTTCTATTTTTTTTTATTTTTTTTTATTTGTTAATTATATATATGAATAAAACAATTAGACATGAAGGAAAGCAGACATTACATAGTGAGCTGGAGAGGGTGAGAAGGGGGATTGGAGACACGCCTAGTCACTTTCCAGCCAGCGCCGATTGAAGGCTGTGCGAGGCAGGTCGTCATCCCAGAGTCGCTCTCCGTTCCTGTCATCAGTATTTTGTGACGTATTGGATGGGAGAGCGATCACGCTGGTTGAAAGGCATCACACCGGCGAGGTCCTCCACACCAAACATGGGGTCGTCAGGGCAGTCTAGAGGCCACGCATTGCCGAGAGACACCCCCGTCGCCGCCGTCTCGAACACCCTTACTCCCGACGACGACGGCCCGGGCATGCACCTGTCGGCGTCAATATCCGCGGCAGCCATTTCCGTGATGTAGTCATCGACTGTTCTGTCACCGCACCGTCCCCACCGATCATCCCGAAGGTTGAAGGTCTGCTCCGCCGCCCGAAAGAACACCGCACCCCGCGAGTTTGGAGGTGTTGGCCGTGCGAGGTGGTGGTGGTTTGTCCTGGCGATGGTCGGGTCTCGTGTAGGAGCGGCGGTAGACTTGCCCCGTCCTTTTTCTTTTGATGCTGCTGTCAGATGTTGTCTGCCGCGCCGCTGCCTTGCATCCGATTCAGATGTCCTCATCCTGATCTCCTGAATGACACATGCCCTCTCACGCTCAAAGGCCGGGTCTCGGATGGGGCCATTGTCGGTCAGCGCTCCTCTCCGATTGAAGCGAGGGAGCAGGCGGCGGTCGTACCTCATGTTCGCCACCATGTCGCCGTAGAGATCCCTCTCAGGGTCACCAGTCAGATGCACAGTGAACTCATGGGACTCTGGCACCACGCATATCCTGTCGTCGACACAAAAATGGTCCATGACGTCGACAACAGTCAGGTAGTCATCAAGAGGGAGAGCCCGCTGCAGGTCGACAGCGAGGGTGACGAATGTAGTGGACGTGTTGGAGAGGCGGGCCTGGTGGAGGCGAGCGAGCTTGACCAGGGCAGTCTTCACCAGCTTTGTCGACACGCCACCAAGGCTGTTGACCAGACGGAGGGCCTCGTAGAATGTGCTGCGGAGGTGCCATTGGTAGTCGTCCGCATTCAGCTTGGCCACTTCCATGTATTTGACTTTCTCCTCCCTGTTGTCTCCATCCAGCCTAATAATACTGAAGCGGTGTTCCAGCGGCTGGATGACGTCCGCATTAATTTTCCGCAGCTTGGTCTTCTGGTCCGTGACCGCGTATGTGTCGTACGGCGAGTGGTTGCTTAAGATGATAAACTGGGCGTCTCCTCGCGGCACGTAAGACTGTCCATAACTCTTCCTGTTCAATGAAGAGACGGACGCATCGCCGCCACAGAGGGCCTTCAGCTGGTTGATTGGTACTCGGTTGCTAGGCCCGACCTCATCCATGATAAGAAACTGGCAGTTGGCTGGAATGTTCATGGCGTTGTTGGCGTCTGCGAGGAAGGCCGCCTTGTACCTCCCTACCAGCTCCGTGCAGATCGTGTACGACTTGCCGTAGTTGGGCGCCTTGCTGTAAATCCAGTAGTGCTTCTTCTTGTTGTCCAGACTATTGGGGCGGCCCACGATGTCCACGTTGGTCGGCCCTCCACGAGCTGGCGGTGTCCCTTCCGGCAAGGGGACGGGGTGGCCTTCCTCGTCATAGAGGCGGAAAGTGAGGTGGACAGGTCCGTCCAAGTCCGGCCGACTCTCGAAATTCATGGTGACGCTCTCCTCGTGAAGGATGTCCCTCACATGATGGAGCGTCACAACATCCTTTATGGCCACATCGCCCTTTTGCACGAGTGAAGTCAGGCGATTTTCCTTGTCCAGGATGCGGCTTGTGTGGGAGAGGGCGTACGTCAAACTCTCCAGGCTGTACGACTCTCCATGTGACCAGACGATGTCTGGCAATGCACCTTCGCACTCATCCCATATGATGCGCTCTATGAAGGGACGGCCAGGCGACAGTCGAGCAGGGACAGTGTTGAGACCAAGCTTGATCTTGATGGTCATGCACCCTCGAGACAGGGTGATGCGCGTGGAGTCGGCCTTGCTCATGACCAGGATGTGGCGAGGAGGGAAAGGCTGCGGCTGCTGGCAGGGGACGGTGCTTCTGGACCGAAAGAGCATGTAATGCAATGCCGCGGTCTCAGCCCACTCAACCATGCGTTCCTTCATATAGTTCGTCACTGGTTCTGCTATAATGAAGGCTACTCTCTCTGCTACGATCCGGCGATCAGAGGTAGGCTGATGATGAGGAGAAGGAGATGTCATGTTGTTGAAGATACGGCCAGATGATTATTCATAAGATGGAGATTGAAGGGAAAGAGGTTGGGGGGGGGGGGGCAGACAAGAGCGTTCGTTTATAATGTATGCGACAAACAATGAGATAATGTCGCGCTAGACTTTGCATGCCAGCACATGCAGCCTTATCATAAAATGAATAATGATGATGTTGTTATTAGAAGAGAGTTCGCCTCTTAATCGGGCTCCAGCAATGCATGTGTGAGATTCAACTGAATAAACGTAGACGGTAGATTATATTTACACGACCGTGTTCTCTCTCTCGTTTGCGCCACGTACCCTAATTGAAACCAGGAGCTCGTATCGCCCTGAAGTGTAACTAATGTTTAACTAATGTTTACGGGCAAGCACTCACATACACAGAGATAGAGATATATATATATATATCGTATATTGCACCACATATGATATAAGAACATTATGGAAATATTGAGTAAAATATTTGCAATTACAGTCCACACAGGTAGTTGTGTTACAATTTATATACCCTCACCGTTTCGGAAGGCCGAACTGAGTCGGATGTTGATGCTGGAGTGGATGATGCCATGCTTTGTAAAATTGTTGTTTCTTCAAATTGTCGGTGAAGACACAATTACTGAACAAAAAAGACGCCTGATTTATATACAAGTTATTAAGCCCCGCCCATGTTATCTAGCCACGCGTTAATCCCATACTGACCAGTGCAAAAAAAAAAATTATAATAATAAAAAAAAAAAAAAAAAAAAAAAACAAGATATCGGTATCAGCGTATATAGTCCATTTGTAGCACACACTGGTTTTATACATATATGAGTTTAAGATTGCATGGGGATTATAATGGTAAAGGTGAGATGCACTGAGCAGAAAAATGAAAATTGGAAAATAATAATGAAGTATTCTTGTGAATGAAATTTTTAATTCTTCACCCAATTCACATGAATGTATATTGTCCATATACAGTCTCATTTCAACGCCTTCTCTTCCACACGTCGCGTCCAGTCCCTCTTTGACGCTGGCGCTGTTGGGTAGTACCGTCCAGCTGTTCCACCATATTGTTGATGCCTCTGTTCGTAGCTGACCGCTCCAATCCCTTGACTATCCTCTTCGGCGCCGTCTTGAGCTGTTTGATGGCGGCTTTCTTCGCTGCTCTTCCGCCGGCTTTGGCCAGAGTGATGGCTGCTCGCTTGGCTGCAACCTTGGTCAGTCCTCGGAGGCCGGCTCTAGCCGCAGCTCTAGCCGCTGTTCTGGCCGCAACCCTCGCCCCAGCTCTAGCAGCCGCCATGGCTCCAGTCCTCAAGGCGGTCCGGGCCAATGCCCCGAAGATTAAACCGATGGGAAGAAAGCCCCCTCGCTGTTTGCTTCGACGATGACGATGACGTCTGCGGCGACTTGAATGTGATGCCATGATTTGTGTATATGTCCACTCGTCATGTGATGTCAGCGTGAAATGATTCAGGCTGGACAATGTTATGGGTAGATATAGCATCCATGCCCTCCCTCACGGTCGACATATAATTCTATGAGTAAAATTACACTCAAAATACATGCATACTGCTGCATAAGGCACAGCCGCAGTCACTTGGCAAGTGTACGACAGTTATTCGACACAGCAGATGTGCCGAAAGCACGCGCCGAGTCGGGGCTGATGCTCTATGTAACATGCGGAGAGTGCTGCAGGTCTGCACGGGGCGGAGAGTTGCCCAGTGCAGGTCCGGCATATCAGAGGCAGCCGCAGTCACTTGGGTACGGACAACTATTCGACACAGCAGATGTGCCGAAAGCACGCGCCGAGCCGGGGCTGATGCTCTATGTAACATGCGGAGAGTGCTGCACGTCTGCACGGGGCGGAGAGATGCCCAGTGCAGGTCCGGCATATCAGAGGCAGCCGCAGTCACTTGGGTACGGACAACTATTCGACACAGCAGATGTGCCGAAAGCACGCGCCGAGCCGGGGCTGATGCTCTATGTAACATGCGGAGAGTGCTGCACGTCTGCACGGGGCGGAGAGATGCCCAGTGCAGGTCCGGCATATCAGAGGCAGCCGCAGTCACTTGGGTACGGACAACTATTCGACACAGCAGATGTGCCGAAAGCACGCGCCGAGCCGGGGCTGATGCTCTATGTAACATGCGGAGAGTGCTGCAGGTCTGCACGGGGCGGAGAGATGCCCAGTGCAGGTCCGGCATATCAGAGGCAGCCGCAGTCACTTGGGTACGGACAACTATTCGACACAGCAGATGTGCCGAAAGCACGCGCCGAGCCGGGGCTGATGCTCTATGTAACATGCGGAGAGTGCTGCAGGTCTGCACGGGGCGGAGAGATGCCCAGTGCAGGTCCGGCATATCAGAGGCAGCCGCAGTCACTTGGGTACGGACAAGTATTCGACACAGCAGATGTGCCGAAAGCACGCGCCGAGCTGGGGCTGATGCTCTATGTAACATGCGGAGAGTGCTGCAGGTCTGCACGGGGAGGGGGGGGGGGAGAGGGGGGCGGCGGAGAGATGCCCAGTGCAGGTATTGCACCTTCCATGCGGTCAATCTTTTCCGCGCACTGAATGCCTTAAAAATCTTAAGATAATGCAAATACTACCCTCATGGATTACCTATCAAATTATCAAGATTAAATTATAATCCATTAAGAGCAATGAAGTCCGTTGCTCTTAATGGATTATAATTTAATCTTGATAATTTGATAGGTAATCCATTTAATCGCCGAAGAAGAAATTATCGCTCGTCCAGAGCCAAAAAACACCATGTCTGGATGCAAGCGTAAGGAAATAATGCATTCCAAATATCGGGGTTAGAGATTGGGCCTATAGGAGAATGGCTTCCATTACGAAGTATAAAAAGCAAAGGTCAGCAAGCTGAAGGCTTGCCGTGATTGGAAGGGACTTCTTTGCTGAGGCCGTGCCATACGAAATTGGCGGAGAGCAGCTTTACCGAGGATCGTATGCTGGGATGAGAGATCTTATGAATGGCGTCAAAGACTTAGCGCCGGAATGCCCTCGGGACCAGTGGCCTCGGTCTGCCTGTGCTGACGTCACACAGGAGGGAGGTGTCTCCAAAAGGGGGACGTCTTGCCAGTTCATCCCGGTGATGGCTGTCTTGTAAGCTGTCCTTTCCGGGTCCTGAAGCTGCACCTTCTGTTCTGGCGCCTGTATCATCCAATCGGATTGGGTGGAGCCGTAAAACCCCATCACTCACTCACTCACTCTTCTCCGTTCAGAGCGGCCAGAGAGAGAGATACATAATACTTTTGCTCTTTGACCCATGACGGCACTCAGTAGCATTCATATAGACACATTTGATAACGATAAGGGATGGTCGCTCGGATATATCCAGCATCTCTCACTGCCTCACTTACATATCTAAAGCAATCAATTATTCAATCAATCCATCAATCAATCAATTAATCAATCAATAAATTAATTAATCAATCAATTAATTAATCAATCAATCGATCAATTAATAAATAGGTGTCTTTATACGATGTCCATATCATATAGAGTACGTTATGTTAGTTGGAGTACATTATGAATGTAACTTCTTATAAATAGGTGTCTTTATATATATATATGTTTATTCGTTCCTCATCGAACATCACAATAATTCAATATAATAACAATAATTCAGTGAATATAATAACAATAACAACAATAATTCAGTGAGAGAGAAAACAAAAAACAAAAACAAAAAAACAAAAAAAATTAATGGGTACATAGCTCCCGTATAGAGAAATTAATATCCCGCAGGAGTTCGATATCATGAGCACTCAGATTCTGGTCCAGCTCCAACCCAGCTCTCAGAGCAAGGAGATATCTGACCAAACCAGCCATCTCCTTATGATCGTTGCCGATTTTGAACAGAGCAGTAGGATGACAAACACTTTCCACAATATGATGACGGGATTTCTGAGTGACGTCACACAGCTTAGAGAACGAGCGGCTAACAGTAGAGCGACTGCCGTTCTGAACCAACTGAAAGCAGCACCGCACAACACGGTTATTGCTTCTTTCCAAAGACCGAAGGAACCTGACGTTGCGGCACAGTAGCTGAATTTCAACATCAACATCATTGCAGACTGGAGCGAGAAAACATGAGTGAGAGCGCGGATGCAGATGCAGTATGCATCGAATAGCTTTACGCCATGCAGTGTAAAACCGATTTACTGACCGGTGTGAAAAGTTCCAAAGAACGGACCCATACAGAGGCATACAGAATGATTTGAACAGGTGATACGCACAATCGGGAGCAAGCCACTTAAAGTGGGACCGAATCATCCCGACCCTTTTGTTAAAGTCCTTGATGACATTATCAATAACCTCTTCCTCATTAAAAAACCCAATAACATTCCCCAGGTGTTTATCCTGTGCAGCACATTCGATTGGCTCATCCATCAGGCTCACACTGAATGCTGTAGAGGTGAGAGGATCGTTACGGCATAGAGGAATCAATTACT
>KB296008.1:325975-346514 GCA_000328365.1 Capitella teleta | reverse complement strand
CAGTGACCTTGACCTTGATGCAATCTCATTTAAACTTATAATTACATAAGATGGCTATACTAGCAATATACTCTGCAAATTTCAATGCCACAATCCGCTTAACAACCAAGATATTTGCATTTAAAAAAGTCGTAATTACTATTATGCAAGATTACGCAAGAACGGTGCATCTGAGAGCAGTAATAGCGCCTTGCATTGTTGTACATATTAACGCGCTGGATCGATTGATATATGTTGCAAGACCCCAGCTCAATTAATGAGTGAGCAAGAAGCGGTCCAATTTGAGATTTTGAAAAATCGCTGTGACCTTGACCTTTGACCTTTAACCTACAAATTTGAATCAGACCCGCAGAATGACATGTACTATCAATGTGTGAAATTAGCTGAATTATACTTCACGGAGTTCCGCGCAACGGCGCATAAAAAATCGTTCACAGACTTACAAAAAAAAAAAAAAAAAAACACGTAAAGTAACATAAGGAAAATTTTTAATTTAAAATTTTCCTTAAAAAAAAAAACACGTAAAGTAACATAAGGAAAATTTTTAATTTAAAATTTTCCTTAAAAAAATGGAAAAAAAAAGAGAGAAAAAAACCCCCCAAAAAACCCTCTGCGTACAGAGCGGTTTTGCACGTAGCAAGGGGCTGTGCGTTTTTTCCGAGTGCGCCAGAACCCCAGCCCGAGCACTGCCGAGCATAGCCGAGTCGTTTCACGGAAATTCCCGAATCAAGTTCAGGTTGAAGATTGGTCTTGGTGTCCGTTTTTAGTGGGCGTCACCCTTAGCTGCGATATAACGCGCGTTGTTATCCAATTAACGATCTATAAAGGCAGCATGTCTATGTGAACAGTACATGCATGTATTGATATGCGTTCTTTCCTTAACAATGTCAACAAGCATGCTTGCCATGTGTCCAAATGAGGCAAGTTAACAGTTAAAAGCAACTGACAACGCTTTGTATACTTGTACAGTGTACTGGTATACAAAGTGTACAGTATGGACGTCACAAATCCTTTGATCTACCGTATGGCGGGAATCTCCAAAAGAAGCACAATCCCATTAACTCCGGCGCTCGCTGAACAGCTAGAGTGCAACTATATGTCGAAACATGTAACATCGGCCAGATCGGCAGATTGAGTTCCATTCATTATTAAGCTTTCCATACAGAAAGGCATAATGATTATGTTTCCAAAGACTCCCAGTGTTTGGCCACGTGCCAGAAAGATATGCGAATGACGCATGTTTAATTGACATCGACACTATTATATTTATAGTGACTGAGAGGGTGCGATTTCTGGGCAATCTACAAGTGCATCAATGGCAAATGACGAAACTATAAAAAAGAAACTCAGTGCGCATGCGCTCATCGGAATTAGTCCAACAATTGGTCGCATTTCGAGAGAAGGCGGATCATGAACCTGCATTATATAGGACGCTTTATGAATCAGATTCCGGAGAACTACCGGTGACGTCACGATGGAGAGATGGTAGATCGATACTCCTCTGTCCATCATGGCATCGACTGACCACGCACCCACTGTCACAGTGACCAGCGGTTGAGCACGCTATGGAAGCTTATGCAATACATGCACTGGGTCAGTAGGCCCAATTGTTGCACCAGGCGTACGTGACCCGCGTGCACTGAAGGAAGATGTACAGAAGAAAGGAGGAAAAGAATGCTTCATGCCAATGATATTGCATGTTGCCCCAAATACAACAAACGTGAAATTCGGACTAAGTTCAATTTCGACGGAAACCACACTTTGGTCTGAATGTCATGAATCGCGATTAATGCGAGGGCGTTGTGCTGGATTTCAGCCACGAAAATAGACCACAGATAACATGATGGGGTTTTATGGCTCCACCCAACCCATTCGGATGATACGGGCGCCAGAACAGAAGGCCCGGGACCGGGGTTTCCCCCTTCCCTTAGCGATAAATCCCAAGGGTTCTTTATCCTGCATACCACCATAGACAGTAGTACACAGTGCCCGGCCTTGTTACACAGTTGGGCAGCAGTGCAGAGTCACCGAAGAATTGCAATGGTCGGCATATGATTGCAGTCGGCCGGTTTAACCCACTGAGCTATTCGGTGCCCATTAAACATACCCCAGAAACCGTTACACATGCGGTATATGAAAGACCATAAACGGTAATCCATACATACCGTATAATACACCCCAAATAAAATCCTCGCTGAAAGAATGGAATCACAGAATTAGTTATAGCAACGTATTACGCCCAGCCCCCTCCTCCGCGGCCTGCTTTCATCAGTCAATCGGATCGACAGACGAGATGAGAACGACCCGAGAAGCGACCAAGCCGTCCGCGAAGTAGGCGAGCGCGTCCGCCGCTAGGTCGGAGAGGGCGCAAGAGTCCTCGATGTGGGCCACACGCGGACGTAACGTCCTCTTTTCTGTTCATCATAAGCGCAGAACCAAGAAGGTCTCTCGAATTGAGCGCATTTGCTGAGCTTACGACCACAATGCACGTGTACAAGGTGGCACGCGGACAGGTTGTATTGCGTCATTGCTCTATCACCGCAGACGAAGTAAATCGGTGGTGTTGTTGACATTACGTCATTTCATACATAGATAGGATTGTGCTTCGAACCACTGGCTGATATAATTATAATTATTAACGGGTGTGGGACCAGAGAATATCGACTACACCCAAGACGCCGCCATACAGTATCCATGGTAACTAACTGAGCGAAGTAAACAGGGCCTTTGATCACCATGTTCCGGGCGAATTAAAAAGGAATAGAAATTGCAGTTTTATAATTTCCAATTGTTGTTTGTTGTTAAAGGATCTAAAAAAGTGCCCTCCGGGGCGAAGGTTGTGACCGATAAAAATGTACCAGTATTCTGTCTTTTACCTTTTTAAAGACATCTTGAGAAGAGACCTGCGAAATTGCACGTAGCAAGCCGATTCGGGTTCAATTTTGAATTTTACCGTGTGATTCCGTAGCATCACGTTAAGGAAATATTACCAAATCATAAAAATATGCTAATTTATACATAGATCTGATAGATTTATGGGTACAGCCAATATTTTGTTCGAGATACGCCTTCAGAGTTATCTACAGATTGGGCCAAAAGTAGTTCATCTAATGATATCCGTGTCAGCAAATATCACAAAGAGACCGTGACCCAATTTTTAAAGAAGAACAAAGTAGCCGGGTCACACATATCTGGTCTTTCTTATTCGCTTCCAAATCCAATTGTATTTCTATCAAAAGCGACTGATGCAGCGAGCAAAAAGGTGTGGCATGGCTAATAATTAGCACGCTTAGGTATCACAAAGGTGGAAACAGCAGTTCTAGAACATGTGCCAGTTACCAGTCAACTTCCAGTCTTTCTCTTTTGAAATTTTAATAAATTGGCCTTAACCATTGACTCAATAGAAGACACAGTTTAATATTTTCTGGTTCTACAATGACGTAAATGTACTCTATCGGAGATTTCTTTTTCAACTGGTGCGCAAGACACTATTGTCACATGCTGTTGATGCAGAAGCAACAATTTGTGACCAGGAATCAATTGTGGTTGGTGAGAGTGTCTTTGATCCTTATACTCGGGATAGCACAAACCGTCATAATTATAGGCGTTACCCATAGCAACGAAATAGGCCTGATTCATCAGGTCTGCACGCACACTCGTACAGGCTAAACAGCATAAAAAGTAAATATAAAGTAGATGCAGCCCAGTGCTTAGTAAACAACAATAATGGAAATGGAAATGGAAATTGATGTTTAACGGCACACCAACACTAGTGAGTGTTATACGGTGCCAAACACGTTTGGATTATATAAAATAAAAGCTTTCCAGTAATAAATAGAAATTTCTAAAAAATAATAAATAGAAATTTCTAAAAATTGTATTCACAAGGAGGATAAAAATATCTCGTAAAACAAAGCTAAACTATGAGACACATACTTTGTGATACAATTTCATCTAAAAGCAAGGCTTAAAGCTAAGAATAATCACAGACAGTAAGATGGACTTGAAATGACTAGATGTTTGTTAAAATCGGTAAAATAGTTCGATCTCTTTTAGGTATAATAAAATTTTTGTGGGATGAGTGTCCTCAAAAAGTTGCCTCATTGAGGAAACGTTAAAATATTGTGATGTATATATATTATATTAAAATATGTGATGTAAACAATAAATACGTAATACAATCGTATTTGAAGCAAGCGTAGAATTTTTAATTTTGCACTGCAGCTGCTATCCTTAATGGATGTACTAGTATTTCTCGAGTGGTATGAATAATGCAGGGTCACGGCGTAATTTTAACATAGAAACAAATGAGGGAGATTTCGACCAAGCTATAAAATAAGTGCGTTATGACTGACCTCTCCCAGGAGCTGGTTGTTGGTGATGGGAGGGCTGCCCTCCCATTTGGAGGCGATCTGCAGCGTCTCAATGGTCTTTTGGTGAGGCGTCTTCTGGTCATTGAGCAGCGTGATCTCGTAGAACTCTTGGATGTCTGCAGAGAAATCATAACGCACATATTAAATATCATAACGCATTATATCAGGCAAGGATGCTAATACCGGTATGACTGGAAATCGTTGATATAAGCCTACAAGGCATAAAATCATAACGCACTCAATCACGTTAAAAATCATAACGCTTATGTTGACAAAGCATAACGCAATACTACGGGGTATGATCATAACGCATTTGGTATCATCATCTAGTAATTTAAAATAGGATACATGTATCGTCTTATTGTAACCTACGAGATGAAATGACCCCTTTATTTATTCGAATTTACTACATTTACACTGTAGATCTAAGGCTGGATTTCTTTAATTAACTCTAGCTTCGAATGCAAGATGTCTTTTGTCGGCAATTCATTCATAAAGATTGAAACAAAACACACCAATGACAAGCACACCAATGACTTTGAAATTACTAGTGAAGAATTACTATGTGTATTTAATCATTTTACAATTTGATTAAGCTACCTTTATGTTGCAGTTTTGATTTGTTTGTTCGTTTGTTTGATTTTCTTTCACCTACTATAATCCTGTATATTTATTTATACGAATAAATTATTATTATTATCATTATAACAATGCCTTAGTTGAAATCCACGGTCCGTTGATCTTTGGAGTCAGCCTCGCTTTGGACGAGGCTTAAACAGAGGAGAGATAAAGGCTGCCGACTGCTTTGTGGGGCGGGGATGTTTTGATGCTTTGTACGTAATCAATTATTTCTAACTCTCTTTGAAGTAACCAAACTGAGAAATATGCTTATAGAATTTTTTGACTTCGAGCTATAGATCGAAAATATGTCTCGGGGACTTCTAAAAAACTTCGACACAGAGAGACATTCGAGGGACGGATGTTCGACACATCAAAGTTTTACTGTATAGTGAAAGAGCCCGAAACCCAGGGAAGCTCAGATTGAATGAAATCTACAAAAAAAATCCTTGCTCCTCAAACATATGCTGAAATACCCTGCTGCCATGAAACACATGGCGATTCAGTATATCTCCCAAGTAGGATTGTGTTCCTGAGGCTCAATGCGGCCGCCCCTGTCCTAGTCTCATCATTTGCTCATAATTATGTGCAACGGCGATCCCAAAATGCATCCCCAGGGAAATATAGGAACCCGGATATGGAACTTCTGGTTATTAATACGAGATATTTGAAATTGGAGATGAGAGATACTGCTAGCAATTAAATGACACATGTCGAAATAAAATATTTATTCAAAAGGATGGTACGAAGCAAAACTCAAAAAGAGACAACTCCTTTGACACGAGTACATTGATCCTGCACAATAACAACTCAGTCAGCATAATTTGGATATTTTCAGGATGTTTCAGTCACAGCACACAGATCCCCAAGAAAAGCAAACAAAATGCCATTGCAATACATACAGGCAAGATTCAAAGACAACTGAATGATTGGCGGTCCTTCTGAATGCACGTGGATTCTGCCATCAGATTTATCTGCAACCCACTGCGACTTAAGTTAACATTCAACTGATGCAGAAGACCAAGGAGGCAGGCCAGGAGCGCCTTCGCCGACAAGGATCAAGCCACCGAGGTCTCCCAGTCAACCAGGAATCGTTCAACAATGCAGCACAGAGGTCATCTGGGTTCCCATGACCTCTGCACAACTACCGTAAATATTTTTCAGCTTGTGAATTCCCGGATGATCAACTTGACTGGTGAATAATCACGTGTTACATGGGCAGAAACCCGGGACCACACTTTCCAACAGACTCCAAACGCTCTTTATCCTGCATGTTACCATAGGCAGTAACACACAGCGCCCGGCCTTGTCACGCAGTTGAGCGGCACTGCAGAGTCACAGGGGAAGTGTGTCAATTCCAATAAATCATTAGCATTGATTATAAATCATGACGATAAAGTACGACTTGTTATGAATGCTTGATCCGTATTAAAAATTGGTGTGATTTCCCACTCACCATAATGTTTTGCCTCAGGCTCAAAAGCCTAAGCAATACCTGATTGAGAGAGCAGATAAAAGTCAGCCAAGGCGCTCCTCATATAATCACACAAATTTACGCCTCAGCCATCACTAACAATTTAAAACAGATCACGATAATTGCTTCTCGGTAGTGAATGGTTCAACATAACATTAAAACTAAAAGAATGCAATGGGCAAACAACTAAAATTAATAAGAGTTCATTTAATGCTCAACCATTTCGAGGATGAAAATTATTCATAAGGTAGTTAGCGAGAAATCGATAACATGACCAAACCTAAAATATACATCCAGGTTACCACCATTTGCATATACACGTGTATTTCTAAAGCGAATTCCGCAATAAAATTAAATATGTTGCAAAACACATCACAAGCACATATACTACCAGGTGTATACATGTATGCGCCAGATGTTGATATTGCATAGACTGTCCAAGAATCAGTGAGAATTAAATAACTATATCATGAAGAATTCTACCGCTCTAATTTCCAGTGACATGACATGATGGGGTTTTACGGCTCCACCCAAGCCATTCAAATGATATGGGCACCAGAACAGAAGGCTCGGGGCCGGGGTTTCCCCCTAGTCTTTTCGATAAATCCCAAGGGTTCTTTATCCTGCATACCACCATAGACAGGAGTACACAGCGCCCGGCCTTATTACGCTGTTGGGCAGCACTGCAGAGTCACGGAAGCATTAGAATGATAACAGTGCAGTGATGAATAATTCATCAGTAATATAAATATTTCAATTGTTCATTAAACCGCTTAACGAATCTCAAACCTACATCGAGGGAGTCCATCAACATCAATGCATTTTTTATTCGAATTGTCATGCGAGTTCAAAGATTCAATGATTTGAACTAAATCACAACGTCCGACGAGGTGCGTTATGATTTCAGAGCTCGCGGAGAGAGAAGTTTCTCTTTTGCCGCATGTAAAGACGACGGAGAGATGACAGGCAGGCGATTGAAATGCCCGAAGACACGCCGCACTGGATCCTAACGCAATAAAGGCGCAATTTATCGCGAATTCTTCGCCACTGATAGCGCTATAATCGAATAGATGGTGCGGCGGTAACTGACGGTGGCGACAGCGGCGGAGTCTGAGGGAACTACGATGCCGTCGTGCATTGGAATGCTCCCCACACAAACCGGTTAATGAATGCGACAAACCGGCATGATCGAAAACACCACAGTTACGTAATATGAAGGCAACACAACACGAGGCATGCCAACACATCGATGTGAAGCGATGTTAATTAGATGGAACCACACGGTAATAAGACTGAAGAAGACCGGACTAAGCGAATGCATTATGCATGAAACGGTTACGTAATCAGGGTTCAAAACGCAAGCACATCACCTCAAAGTGATCCAACACCCACGATACTTTTAATCAGTCAGTGTTGGGGGAAAAAAGGACAGAAGGACGATGAGGTCAAAGGTCAGAAAAATATATAAAAAATGGGACGCCGCGGGGATATTGGATGTTGCAGCAGCGAACAGAAGCACAGCTGGTTCGGGTAAATAGCTAGTTTAGAGGGAAAAGAACAGAAGAAGCGAATCCCAAGGGATCAAACGGTGTTTCTGATCGATTGCAATGCAGCGGCATCTCTGCTTGTATGATGCCCGCAATTAAACGCAGTAGCACTAATATGGTAACAGTTCGCTGCATAATTCATATTTCATGAATGGCAGCCCAACAGGAGCAGGAAATTGCAAGAATAACAGAATAAGCCGAGTGTTATCGAAGCCACCGGATCATCTCCTAATACGCCAACAAGACGCCTTTGAGTCGAGCCTTTAATCCAACTTATGGAATGGAATCGGAGCCCGGCGACGGCGACGGCTGACAAATGGCCAGCATTAGTCATCGTGAATTTGCATCGACGATTGCATTTGCAGCAGTCGAGGCGACTGGCTTGGCATCTTAAACATCACTGCTCGCATCCACATCACGAATCCAGTCTGAAAAGCATGGCCGCCCCAAACCAGAAACAAGCTATAACAGACTCGTCATTTTTATGGAATCGATGCTTAAGCTATCAGAGAGATTGCAGTGTGCAAGCCACCGTGATGACCGTGTAATTTTGTATTCTTCTCAGCAAGGGACTGTCTGCAAAGGAGTTGTCCACTTATGAAGAGTACTGGTATAATATCTCATAGAAACAGCTATTAAAAAAACTATGAGTACGATACAGATGGAGAGATCAGAGCGGTGAAAGGCAGACAAGATAGATTGGTGGTGCGTGCTATCTGGTCAGAAATCGAACGAGCCGCCGCCATCCGAAAGACGACTTTCCTAGAAAAAGCCCCCAAAAAGATCGATGGTCATGAGCTTGGGCTTGACCAAGGCTGTGGCGATTGAGCCAACTAATGAGAAGAGATCCGCGAGTGGAATGTCTGAGTGCTGATTATAAAAGTAAATCACAGTGTTAAATGAAATGATCCCTACATTTGTGTGATCACGCAATGCAGTCTCCCTTTGCTTCTATGCCAGCCCAGCACCGCACTCGCTGTCTCTGAGCGAGCAATCAAGTTGCCTTCGTCCTCGGATGATCGGGGTACAGACCGAAAGAGCCAAGCCCCAAGGGAACGGCGTATATGATATTGATCATGCGCAGGATTGCGTAACAGGTCCGTGGGGAAGCGACGGAGTGATTACTGAGAGCGAAGACTCAGGCGCCGATTTCATTGGGTTCTGATTAGGCAATCATGGATGTAAAATTCCTCGCGCAAGATCACACAAAGCGCGAATACCATTTACACCTGAATAACGTACAAAATACGTTTACAAAGGTGAAGTTATGCTATAAGTATATCACTCATGATAACAATTTTGAGTTTATATGCCGTCCTAATATCCCTAAACCCCGGTGGCTTGGTTTTCTCACAAGGGATGCTCCCTCCGAGAGTATAGGAACAATTCCCATGAGCGCGTAACACGGACGCGAACCCCGTCCGTAAATCACGTCAGGGAATCCATACGGATCTGAGCCTTTGAAGCGATGAACAAAACACACGTGGGGGCGGGGGTGAGGTGTTCTTGAGATTAGGCGCGGTTTCCCTTGCATCAGATGACACCGCAAATAACAAGAATCATACGACTGGTGAGGTTTAAAATGCTCATACGTTATTGGCACGACGAGAGAGCTGTTGCACACAACACCAATCGTCGCAGAGGTGAACACGAGGTGTGAACATTGTGTAAATTTAATTGAACACTGAAGCACGCACGAGGCTCTGAATTGGTTGAAAAAGATTAGAAAAAAAAAAGAAAAAAAATGCAAGAAAATAAATCAATAATAAACTGAGCACTCCCGTATGGCAACCCATAGCAAACGTATAGATATAGATATAGGTGGCTGTTGGTTGAAACGAAATTCATAAATACTTTTTTTTTAAATTTTGGTGTTGGATAGAGCTGATTCGATGTACACATAGATCAAGGGAGCGAACATAGGAATCTTGGAGGTATATATACTAGAGGATACGACGTATGACTTACTAAGCTCCGCGTGAATTGGTCGAAACATGACCAAACAAAGCGCAATGCTGAGAACATGGATTGCGTTGTGGTAATATTGGCCCATTACGAAGCAACGCCGCGATAATGCAAGAAACGAGGCAAGAAGAAACTCAAAGAAAATGATTAAATCGAAACATGACGATGACTGAACGCAGAGCGTCGATCATATACGTGCGAAAGCACTGCCAAAGCGTTCAATTATGCAAGCGAGCCAATGAAGGCTGCGCAGCTATTGCGACCCGTTCGCTGCTCAACAACCAGCATCTCGATAACCTCCTCATGCCATGCATGCGAAGGAACAGGGGCCCAGATGGCCAATATCCACTGGCTCTGTGCTATTTATAGGCTGCGTGAAATCGTGTATATAGGGGCACTGGTACGACGCGGTTGCTGATGCCATAATGAAGAGCAGTCCAAATGGAGCAATCGCATGGGTATAATGTAGCGTCATCTGCCAACTGAACCATAATCTATATACGCTCTGTTGTACGGCCAATGCCGATGAACTGAATGATAAATGCATAAACACGCCAAGATGCTCATACCTTGCTCCTCGACTTGCACTTTCGTACAGTAGTTGCCTCTTCCAGCGTCATCCAGACCTCGAACGTGGAGTCCTTCGAGGCAGATGCCGTCCTGTAGCACCACCACGTTCACTTCGTTTCGCATCTCCTCAGAGTCACATGACCGCACACTCGCATTGCTGTCCCTCACTTTGCTGACCAGGAACTTCTTAACTCGGCTGCAGCGCTGCCGACCGAACGAGAGCCACATGAAGCGCTCCAGTTGCGCCACTCGTCGTTCCAGCAGGGCGACACGGCCCCGATGCTTGCCGCGAATCGCGCTCATCTCACGCGCAAGCTCCTCGCGCACCTCCTGTATCTCGCGCACAACGTAATCCTCGAACTCCGCCGCCGAGTCATCGTCGTCGACGGACGGAGTGAGGTTCTGGAAGATTTTCAGCATGAGGTTCAGCATCACAGCGCTGGACACATCGACGGAGGGCGACGACTGTTGGCAAGACTGCGTCGCTTCTCTTAGCACCGTCATCAAGCGAGGCAAGTCGAGCAGCTTCGGCGCAGGCTCAGCGGATGATGATGAAGATGATGAAGATATGTTGGGTTGCATAGCACCGTCGGCGTCAGGGTCCTTCAGGGGCTCTCGATGAACTTTCAGAGTCATGAGCTCCATTTCCTGCATGGGGGGAGGGGGAGGCAAGTCACAGTCAGAGTCACCGTCGTCATCAATGTAACCAACGCCATCCATGCTGAACGACGGAGGCGGATCCTTGCTCTTGCAAGAGGAAGCCGCGTCCGACACCGCAGACTCCGACTCAGCCACTTCGACCACACTGCATCGAGAACTGTCCGTCGATGAACTGTTGCTGTCGTTGCGTTCCCTGGGGAGCCCTTCAGCGGGGAACGGCATCTTCTCCTGCCTCCTCTTCTTCTTGCTCTGCCCGGGAACTTGCGAGGCGTAAATGTTGGCGACCTGTTGCAGGTAGGCGTCCATGCGATCACCCAGCCCATCCGCAGACACATCGGCCTGCAAGAGCAAATCGAGTTTCTCCTCGGCCATGCTATCTCTGCGCAGCCTCGACCGCCCTGCTCTCCGGTGAGCACCAGTGTCATCGTCGAAGATTTCACTCGCGAGAGGCGCGTCTCCCTCGAGGGCCTCTTCCAATGTTTCTTCGAAGGAACTCTCGCCATCCGAATGATAGTCGGTCATAGCGCCACGAGATCTGCGCCCGGAAGAGTGCTTCCCGCCGCGGTTCTTCACCCGGCGAACATCACTGCCCCACACCTCATTAAACACCTCGCTATCACTGACGGCTCCGGAACCTTGGGCGTCATTAACTGATTTGCGTGGAGGTTCGTTGTGCATTACGCGTTGTGGCTTCACGGGCGGAGGAGGCCTTGGAGCGGAGGTCTGATGGTGGCCATGACTGCTGTTGAGTGGAATTCTCACAGCAAACTCTTTATGCCGATGACGAGACTTCCTCGGGTGCCTTGGGAACATGATCTCGCCATCCTCAGGACCCTCGCTGTCGCTCTGCTCCGATACCCAAACCTCTTCATACCCGACCTGTTGGTGTTCTATGACATCATTGCGACGAACAGCTCTCTCCATGCTGCGATTACGACGTAGCGAAGAAGGGTGCGCTGGTTGGCGAGGGGTTGCCGGTTCGCGGGGGTGACCGCGGCTAAGCAGCAGCTGAGGCGGCCCTCCGTTGGCGTGGGCCATTCGCCTGTGGTCAGCGATGTGAACATACGGAGCGGTAGCTGCCCTCGGAGACTCACACGAGTCGAAGCTACTGCTATGGGAGCTCTGTCCCGTGGAATCCAGACTGCGAGAGTTATGAGCCGAGAAGCGGTGGTGTCCGTGAGGAGGAGGCCGCGTGTCGACGGTGAACACGGACTTGGTGACAGGCACACTGGGATGTTGCAAGGCGAGCTCGTGGGCCGGGGTGGGCGCCACACCCTTGGCGTAGTGCTTGCCGTGGCATATGACGTGGTTCCACCCTGTGCGCACGTTGCTCTCATGGCTGGAGTCAGGGTCACCGGAATTGCTGTGCGATTTGTTTACCATGCTAGGTCTCTCCCTGCTACGAGGACGAGCGGGGCTGGTGCGGTACCTGGAGGTGCTACTGCACTCCGAGGGGGGAGGGAGGGTGCTGCCATGGCTCACCATGCTCACCCGTGACGACGAGCAAGCGGACGAGAGAGTTCCAGGTTCGTTGATGACGCTCATATTATCCTCAGGCTCCCGCTTCTTGCTCTGCCACAACTCAGTTTGCTGCATGAAAGCCCGATCCAAGGAGCGTCGCTTCACGTCCTTGCGCCATTCCCACGGGCCCTCCACGCCCCCAGAGGCCGCTGCTGTGACCTCTGACCCCGCAGAAGCCCCCGCACTTACAGTCCTCCCATTATCATGCACAATATCCTCATTGACACTCGCCTTACCAGAGCTCTGCGAGTCGGACACCGACAACACATCAGTTGCCTGTTGGCGCATGAACTGCGAATTCCTACGACTTCCTCGGTACGCATCCCCGGCCTCCGAGTCGAACGCGTCGACGGAGGGGTACTGGAAGAGGGATCCCGACTCCGAAGTGGGCTGGCTATCCGTGCGATCAAAATCCCGCCTGAGCGTCGCACGTGGAGTGCTCGTCAACTGAGGTTTACTCTGAGTATTATTGTTGTTTATAACAGGTTCTCTAGGTGTGGTCCAGACCAATTCACTACGGTAATCATGGTACACCTGGCTTGGTCCCGGGCAACGCTGCATCGCAGCTGGACGTTGCTGGTTCTGCACTTGTTGCTGATACGCTAATTGTTGCTGGTGGTACGGTAAGTTCCAGCTCTCCACCGAATTATTCTCATACACGCCTCGCTGATGACGGGCGATGCGAGGCGAGGCGTACGGCGGCTGCATATCGGCCGCAGCCGCCCGGTTCGCCCGGCGATGTGCTCCTGGCGACGCCATCACATGTGTATCCGTGCGTTGAGACTAAATCCACACAAACGAGTGACGTCGACGTAAGACAGGAGCGCGACGACTGACGTGGCCCGCACACATGAATATTTCACTGGCAGCATTGTCACAACAACGTAAGTTGAGCACAAGCCGCTTATAGCGATGCACGGCGGTTCACGATCTGCGAGGCTGACTGAGACAGCAGCCGCAGCAGCAGCAGGACACGGCGGCCACCGTTCACTGGTCAGTGGTCAGTGGCGTGCTGGACGGCGCACGCGAGGGAGCGTGCATGCCATGCGCACTCATTCGGCCATGGCGACCCGAGATGAAGCAGATGATGATGATGATGCTGCTGCAGCAGCGGTGCACAGCTGTATGCATGTATGCGGGGCGACCGCATTGCAGTGAGCGGGTCATAGACGACGGCGGTGCAGCCAGCGCAGGCAGAAGGCAGCTGGCCAACATTGATCGCGCCCCAACAGCAGCGGCAAGGGCAGCAACAGCAGCGACGTTACACGGCTACGCAGAAGCAGAGCGTGACATAAGCGGGTCAAGCCGAAAAGCATCGCCGTGCCACCTCCTTCTCCTCCTTCTTCGGATTCCAATAAAACCGATCAGCGAGAAAAAAAAGCCCGAGAAAGGAACCGATCGATAATGACCGCGTGAGCACACACAGCATGGACAACCCCTCTGCTATAGACCCATGCAGCGAACTTTGCTTAAAATAATCCGAGCGGAAGACCCACAGATATAGAACTGAGATGATGCAACGTGAGGCTGACCGAGGACCTCTCAAAGCAGGACAGTATGATGGATGGACGCCGCTATCCTGCCCTCATGCCGACCTATAACAATCATCTCCCAACGACTCTATGCATTCCGCAGACCAACGGGACGAACCAATTTCGACACGAAGGGCAAAGAAAACCGCAAATCAGGCGAGGAGATCGAAGACATTACGTCATCCTGCAATTAACAACCAGATTTACCCCGCTAATTGAGGTGGCACCGCAAGACCAATGCGGCCACCAAGCATTGCAACTAACAGACTCATGACACAATTGCCGACAGCCGCCTGCCAATCACAGGCATCCAGTATGCATTCTACATGTGCTGTGCAGACTTTAGCACAACACCCCCCCCCCTGGGGAGGACAATGTCTTTCGTATTATTGATCCTATAAAAAGGCGGAAAAGAACAACACCCTCGCGTCCAATATTGATGAAGAAAAGCTTCCAGAGCCAAACAATATAAGAAAAACCCACAACATAATGGGATATGGTGCTACTGAGCGCATTTGGAAGCGAGAACCACAATATGAATTCGATCGTACGGAATCTGGAAGGTCGCGATATAAAAATAGAGATGCAAGATATATAAGATGAAGGGATACGATAAGATAAGATGTCGCAGGTGGGGAAATATCATAGCTTATTGTGCAGCGAGAGGGCTTTAAATGCGGGGATCTTCATGATGCGGGAAAGCGGAGGAATTTTAACGACATTTCGCATATTTAGCACGATGTGAACGACGCAGTTTACAGGTGAACCATTGAGGCCGTGTGCGTTGTACGCGGGTTCACTTAGCACACAAAGATCGATTAAAATTCTGTTGTATTTAACACCTGGATTACAAAGCAACTCACAGGCGCAACACGAGAAATCATATCGAAAGCATTGGACAGATCTAAGGAGAAAAAAAAAAAACAACAAAAAAACAGAACAAACAAACTCAAAACAGAAACAGAAAACGCATACACAAACACACGATCGAAAAAAGATGACTCATATGACGAGTCATCACCATGAATCATCTCTTAACTTTAATATTTCCTGACAAACATGACCCACAGAGAAGAATGAGACACAGAAAAAAAAAAATAAAAAAAAAATAAAAAAATACATGTTCTCTTCTGCAGAAGTGGACACCCAAGCAATCTATCAATCAATCAATCAGAAACAGAGATCGATACACGAGAGCCAATAAACGGCGGCGTCCGTGAAATCGATACTGATCGACGTCCGAAATGCGGCCAAGCGAGAGACGCTGTGATCATGTCATAGAAAGTAGGTAATTATACGCGGCATCCATGCCGGGTATACGGCGCCCATTGCCCGATTGCCCAAATGTCTCATGCTACGATGCTTAAAATGACACAGGACGACATGGACAAGTTGACTTCAATATAATATACTGGTCATTTGTTCAATTAAAATGTAGCAAAAAATCAACGAATAAAAGGAATATAAAAGGAAGCGATGAATGCCATTGGTATTGGTGATACTAAAATTACGTAATAATTTTATGAACTGAATGAAAACATGAGGGAATACTGAGAAAGACACCAATAGCCTGAATATCGCTTAGTAGGCCCGCACACCGTAACAGAATTAAATTATTTACAATTATGCTAATTTTGCACGAAACAATATCAATTCAATCATAATTTCTAAAGCAGCGCATCGAATATTGAATTAATAATAGAACCGTGCGGTAACATCAATCAATATCAATAAAACACCCGACGTAACTCCAGTACGACGGGGCAGGCTTATGAAACCTGAGGCGTCAATCACGAATCATAACGCACGGAATCATAACGGCCTGGCTGGCATGCACATGCAAATGATTCATGAAGACTGATGACGCCTCACGTATTCATGATTGAGCTCCTAGGCCAGAAGATGAGTCACAGATGATGGCGGCTCACAGAACTATGTCTCAGTGACATTAAACACAGCGTCAGTGTTAAAAGATGCTGAGGGGGGAAGAAGACGCCCAGGGAATTCCACAATAAGGAGAAGGAAAAGGGGGAAGCCAGAAAAAGACCACACTGATCCCAGAAGGGAAACGGGAAGCAATCAGGGGAAACGAAAAGACGCGGGAAATAAAAGGCTCAGCGAGGTTTATGGCATAAGATATTATTGCTACACGGGTAGCATCGAGTAGCTGAGAACATGCAGGCTGCGATAGCAAACGTATGTTCAATATACAATGCTCCCCCAGCATTTGTAGAATAAAAATGAAATCTCCAGGTAAGTCTGGTCTCATTTTCAGATTAAATCCCGACTTTTTTGTGTATCAAGATCAAGTATTAAAATGAGCGAATATCAATTATGAGATCATGAGAGCCACACAGCGCCTATTCAGCCAAATAGCCAGCCGACGCCCACGGCACACTGATGTTGATTAGTTGTCCGATATGAGTTATGGGTGGAATATTATGAACACCCTAGGGTCATATGTCATTTGAATTTGAAACAACCTCAGACCACACAGTCTGTTTGGCAGAATTTGCGCCAAGGAAGGATTCGGCAAAAACCGCGCTTCGTACGAAAAAAAGCGCCTAATCATGCGACAATGGTGCGGTGTTGATGAAATGAAACATGCTGATTAGTGGAATCACTGTTTATGACAACATTAAACAGCATTAGGCGGAGCAAGTATGTAATGTTACGTAACATAATGAATGATATGACGTGGGGACGCCTGGCACAAGTGTTGGTCATTAGCGCATTGCTATCCCAGACAAGCGTTACGCTAATGGCTCATTTACCAAGAGTTCAGTTGCACTTAGATAAGGACTGACCTAAGAGGGCTTGGAAGAGGCGGCTCTTGAAGATGCGGATCACCCTCTCGATGGCGTTGCGCAGCTGCTTGTCCTGCGTGGCTGACAACCGGCTGTGGTACTCCTCCAGTAGCTCCAGGGCACGATGGGCGTCTGCAAAAATGCGGAGAAAAAAATCGAGTAAAATTAAAAAAAGGTTCTACGAGGTTCTTGCAGCGGAGGGCAAGGTGTTTGTCAATGGGCATCTGCTTTGTGGTAACTGATTGGTCGTTCATTACACTATAAACACCGGCCCTCCTTTTCAAGTTCTCATACAGAATACCCCAAAAGAGTTATATGAATAGTTCTGGTGAGCATACAGGTGGGGGATGCGTATAGAATACGCGGATGAGGATTGGCCGCTGACGCACAAGGCCTCGCAATTGATGACAGAAAGCGGAGGAGGAGGATGAGGAAGGCAAAGGTTGAATAATTGATGGTCGAGCAGACCGGGTTGCTGCATCGTACGCGTCGGATGATCATCCTCTCGACACCCACACGCAGCGCCACCATGCGGGCGGCGTCTAACGAAGCAACCGACGCAATGAATGCTCCCTTGTAAGTTCTAATTCAAACTCAGGACACAGCTCAATCAACCGGTATATACAATCAATTAATCTATATAAAACGATCCATAGTGTTACTACCCATGACATACCGAGTAATTAAGCCGGCGGTTTCAAGACCTGATAAATCAATACAGGGCTTTTATGGCGGGGAATAATTCCACAAGGACGCAAGGCGCGCATCACACATCAGACGATGCATAGGACAGTCTGAAGGACAATGTTGATAACACAGGCACTGACCCTATCAAAGAGAAACCAGGGCGATGGACAGAGAGGAGGGTCTCCTGGGGGACAGACGCAGTCACACAAGCGATTATCACATTGGACCCCCTCAGTCAAAACAACTGAGAAATCAATCGCAGTGGAGTTGGAAATCGGCCGCCCATGTGCACCCGAAACAGTCCCTTTATGGTATGAACAGAAAAACGGGGATAAAAAGACAACAATGAATCACGCAAAACTCGTCGCTCATGGCGGTAAAACGGTAAACAGGGCGATTCAGCAGATTACTAACACACCGCTGTCGAATGGGGCAAGCAGTGCCTGCGTAATGTCTGTTGCATTATTGAAATGATTTGCACAAGAGAGGGAGGGCCCCGGTCTGCAATAGCACCATTGAAATTCCTCATAGAGCGCCGACAAAACCCTGAAAAGGGTGATTGAACGCGAAGGCATCCACGGCGTCCCCTCTTCTTTTGCCGGCGTCCTTCTATTTCTATGCAAATGGGCAACGCGATCCGTGAGGGGAAGCCGACTCTACTCTAATGACCAACATTAATCTTGCACACGTACTGATACTCAGCTACCATTTATATCATTATACTATTTAGAGAATTTTCCAACTGGACTAGAGTGTTGAGCTGTGCTATGAATAGCCCCATGCAGAGTAGCAGCAAAGAAGGACGCGCGTCTCTTGCGAGACACATATTTGTCTTACGCGAGTGCACGCGGCAATCAAGGAAATCTGCAAAGAACACGTGCAGGCAGCATACAATGAGAAGACGTGCAGGCAGCTGAACAAGGGGTCTCTAATGTGAAGAGCAATTGGGTGATGCTCAGCTGCTTTGTTTGACTAAACGGGCCATGCAGACTGAGACATGCCGTCTGCAAACGTGGCCTCTCATTGTCCCATACGCACAATGATACGTGTTATACTGTATAATACGCCTGCATGTGAAGCATGCAACATGTAATGCAATCAGCATACAAGGAATGTAATGTTAACTACTTTGTATTCCGAATATCGGCTAATACCAGCATGAGGATTGTACTCCGGTATGATATGCATGCAATGTCAACACGCCGATTTGACATTGCTATGCATGACATTATAATAGGGCATCTCATGAGGTCGACTCGAGACCCAATATACTCTTAATTCACAGATCCAGAGGGCTCGTTGCCCACAACCACAGACAGCAGCACTGAGTCCCTAGCCTTCGCTGTTGTCAAGTTCAACCTGAAAACAAATATCTGGCTTCCGCGCCGCTGCTGTATATTCATAATTTATATCTATGCAATACGATGTTATACCTGTTGAGTGCGCAGATGAGGCCTCCGTGAGCACACACCGCCACGGCCCAAAACCTCGAGAGAGAGATTCACGTTTCCGGTCGCCTCACACGTACAGGCCACTGGGTCTTGTGTTACGGCCGTTTACGCTGAGACCTAAGCATCAACAAAGGACATGACTCGTGTGAATAGTAACAGCCCCAGTGGGTTGTATTGGGACACAGGGGTAACTGCAGCACGATGCTGTGGGTTCCAGGTAGCACCGTTAGAGCATGGCATTAAATTATATCACCTAGCGCAACATGTGAGACAGAGGTATGTACAGCTGAACATTGGGTTCCAAACACCAAGTGTGGTAATCGCGCAAGATCGCAACAGTTCAATGCAACATTATGAACAATAAAGTTACAAGGCAATAATATGAATAATGAATGAGCGCACACCAATTGGGATGCAGCACCAAATGCGATCAGAGACTGAGGATCGACGCCCCAGATGGACAGCTCATGCCTATCCTGCAGACGCATAATAATAATAAAAAATAGGGCTTTATTATAGGCGTATACTATCCATTATATAACTGAGACAATCTCCAAGCATGGTGATACCGTACGTAAATGACGTAATGAGTAGCGACTCAAGTGTCGACTGCCGATTACATCTAGTCAAAACTATTCGACTGCCATCTATGCACAAATCCGAGTCCAAAGCACACGACACCTATTTAGCAATTGCAATTTCAAGAAATGCCGTAATTAATAAATTATAGTACATGAGTTATGATGAGTACATGTACAAGGGGTGTGCTTCTTATAATCAATAGATCACTGATCAAACTAAGCAAGAACACATGTCCTGTGTTCGCGCATGCACACTGAAGCAATAGGCTGATCATTAAACACCAATTAACAGGCAATATGAAATAATTTCATACATTCAGAAGAACAACAAAATGCAAAGCAAATTGGAAGTAAACCGATCAGTAATTTCTAAGAAGCGTCTCTAACAGGAATCGAAGATGAGCACTTTATCTGCTTTGAGATGTGCTTTGTGCAGTCTGTCTATAACATAAAACGCTTCAGTTGGCGAAGATGAGGAGATGCTAAAAGCGGAATAGAGATTCACACACAGATAAAATTCAAAGCATCCAATTGACTATACATGTAGAAGGTTAGCATATCTTAGACAAGGACTTTCTTATCTGCTATTTACATGGTGGTACATTGAGCAAACAAATGGAAACAAATAGAGATAACTTCTAAACATGGACATGCGGAATTGGAAATAATAATGATAATTTAGCTCCCCCCCCCCCAAAAAAAAAAAAAAAAAAAAAAAGAAAAAAAAAAAAAGACCAGATTTTATACCGTTAC
>KB296008.1:312379-325925 GCA_000328365.1 Capitella teleta | reverse complement strand
AAAAAAAAAAAAAAAAAAAAGAAAAAAAAAAAAAGACAAGATATTATACAGTTACACGTCACACGTATATACATACCGTATATCTTTCAAAATTCTAATACGATTTTCAAAAGTATTTTGAGACAAGAATTGATGAAACGGAAGAAATCTGTCGTTATGCAACCTGTGTGTGTTCAAACTTCAAAGGTTTTTAAGCTGATTTAGTATTGCTCTTATTAAGATTAATACTAAATCAGCTTAATTATCTAGATTCTAGGTTAAGACTAAATCTAGATTCTAGGTAATTAATATTGCAACCCAAAACAGCAATACTGAATAAAAACTAAGTAGTACACATCTTTCCAAATTGCTGAGTGTATTTTATGTGAGTAATTAATTCTTCACATGCATCACCAATTATTATTATACAGTTATGACGTATGAGTAACTGTAATATCATTTTACATTATATTACATTATGATTATAGTTATACTATGTACAGCAAAGGCTATAAGTTGTGCATTCATGATACATAAATAGAATTCCATTTGAGAGGCAGTTAAATTAGGAAGAAATTGGAATTGTTATTACAATTTGTGATGCCTGTACTTGGAATCCCGAACCAGGCTTTGAGAATAAATTTTGCTGAAATTTCTGCGTACAACAACGGATTCATCTTTCTTTGAGGAACCCTAAGCAAACAACATGTGGCACTACAGACACAGCATAAACATGTGGGCATAATATTGAACCCAGACATTCCTAGAAAACAATACGCACAATATCGAGAATGAGTCTATTTTTAAAACATGAACAATAACTTCTACTTTGGGTTAGTTTCAAGCGGAATCACACTTCGATTATTCATGACATACAAAGAGAAATTGAGAAATTTTTAATATGCAACAAATGACCTAAAAGGAAATAACAAAGCATAAAACCAGGAATCTCTTTCAATCTATCTCATCCTGAAAAATTCAGCATCATTCTACGCCATTGAATACCTAAGCCTGGTGCTTGCTTCTATGAGAGATAGCAAGCTTCTTTAGAGAGAAAATGCTGCCATGAAACATGATGAAAGCGACTCCTAACATCTGACATAAAAAGACGTCAACTTGCAGCCAAGGAATTTTTTTTTTTTTTTTTTTTTTTGGGGGGGGGGGGGGGGGTTTATAATAAAGTAGAGCCAAATAAACCAGTCCAAAAAATTTATAAGAAATCCATAGCCCAGCCAAAAGAAGTAAATTCCATGGATGCCTGCCCTTTTAATTTATTTCCAAATTCCGCAACCCCCTTAATTCTGTTAATTCCAGCCCTGCCCCAAAAAAAAAAATTTAATTATATTCCTTCCCCCTAGGCAAATACCAAGTAATCCACAATGCTGGGAAAAAAATCCTTTTTCTAGTAAACCTAAACCGGCCTACCGAATTCCCCATATGGGATATTTCCTGGAACGTAAGGGAAATTAGAGAAAATAGATTTTTCCATTTCCCAAAATTCCATGATGATGTGGACCATAGTACAAAGTGGAATGTCTGTAAGCCCTATATCTATTAATGATTTGAAAACCCCTTCCTAAATAATTGATGTGCCCCAAAAGTAGAAATTTTGAAAAATGAATGCCAACATTGATGGCCCAATTCTCCTTTGAGCCGGGTAGGTAAATAAAGGCCGTGTAACCCACTTTTCCTGCCAAATGAGAATAGAAAAGTTAACCTTGTCATTTCATTGTCACGCTCTGACGCTTACCATTCTCAAATGAGAATTTGGCAATGCAGGTTTGAAAAAAAATAATAATAATGAGTTTTTGCATCAATTTTACAGTACATACAAAAATGAAGATAAAGCGCAATAATACTTTCAATTGAATTATGATTTCAACAGCATTATAATTTATAAATATAGAGGGGGGGGGGATCCAGATTCAAGACCAAAATATCTCCAAATGGCAACTTTCTGCCAAACAAACTACAAATCCTCCCAGACTATATACATCAAGTTTCCACAATGGAGATAAAGGAGTGCACACTGCATTGTGAGTTAAACAAGTAACATAAAAATGTCAAAGTTCGAGAAGCAAAAGTTATATACGCATGAGGCTATGAGCATACCAGGTATTTACACTGGCGTTAAGATCCTGCATTGTATTTTTTATGTTAAAATTTATTTGAAACTTTGTCTCTAAAATTTAAATTGCATGTTGACCATCATAAGGGCATTCATCAGAATTTAACAGTTCTTATAAGCTGACAAGTAGACTTCAATTATCATTTATCAATCATTATGTATATCTTTGTAGAAAATTTTGATTTTTCATTTCTTGTGCAGTTATTACCTATGAGTGCATATATATATCTGTCCCATCCTCAAGAGATGTTTCACTTATATCAGCAAGAACAGCAAGAACGATCTTTACATTCAAATGCATCTTTGCGCTCAAATGCACTAACTCTTCTACTTGTACCCAGGTGTAAAAAACTTCCAAGCTTTTAGCATACAGCTGTACTAGTAACTGGACTGAATTTATGGAATTCTTAACCCCATGAACTACGATCCATTAATGACTTCAAAAAATTTAAATACAGACTCAAAACTCTTTTTTATTTATATCACCTTTTACGTTGTTAAAGGGAGGGAGAACTGGTTAAAAATGGACTTTGAGTCGTTATTTGATGCACCAAAAATGATTTCTATGCCTGGCCCACACAAGGAATATCATCGCTAACGATTTCGCGGGAGATATATTGCTAATTAGGCGTGACGTCAGGAGCTGTGATGAAACACCGAGTTGCCCATCTTTTACAATGGGCCTCGTCATATCAGCGTGTCCTGCGACTAAACCCCTGGATATTGTTTTATTTTCTTTTCGGAAATAGATAGAATAATCCTTTTGCCACCAGTCAGGCGCGAAAAAAAAATATTTTTCGCTATTTTTCTTATTTTAACAAGCGATTTTCTAGGACACCTACCTGAAACAGTAAAAAGGTCAGCCAGAGTGCACCACGCATGCGCTTTCGTTTCGTAAACAACAAAGATGTCCTTTTATGGCGAAGATGATCTGCTCTGATTGGCTGAAATCAATAGTTTCACAAGGGGAACGGGACCAATCACGGCAAGCCTTCAGCTGACGTTTGCCTCCTATACTTCGTAATGGAAGCCATTCTCCCATAGGCCCAATGCTAACCCCGATATTCGAAATGCATGATTTCCTTACGCTTGCATCCAGGCATGGTGTTTTTGGCACGGAATGCTATCAATTGGTGCTATGAGTCAATAGAACATCACTTAAAATTCAGTTCCCCATCCCTTTAATTAAAAAAAAACAAAAACAAAAAACAACTTCTATTTGAACCCTCTTATACATGTATATCTTTTATCATTATATTTTACAGCTTTATAAGAATTGATGGAAATGACTCTTTACAATGTAAATGAACATTATTATTATTTGTTACATGCAGCAATGACAGATTTCATAAAATTGGTAATGGACTTGAATGGAAAAAAATAAGAACATGAAAAAAAGGATGAAAAACAGTTGCCATAGAAAGACAAGAAGACTGAAGGGATAGAAGCCTAGGAGGCCAGAACTACCCGGTAGAAATCCTATCAAATTTAAATCAAGTTTGATCGCAGAGAATAAATGGAACTGGTAAGCTGATAACAGTGATATGGGGGTTATAGATACAGCAGCGGCTTATTCAAAAGGTTTATTGAGGGCTGAAGTGAGAGGAACAGCTTCAGAGGAATAAGAACAAGGGAATGATGACCGCAGTTATTAGGGATGCAGGGAGTTCTGGGTTCTGGGTCATTTCCCAGAGTTCTGGTTCTGGCAAAAATCACCTATGGTCCCGAACTCGCTGCCGGATATTGTGCTCACAAGAAAAGAAAAAAAAATGGTATCATCAATTCTATGTTAGAGCAAGAAATTACGTAACACCTGATGCGGCCCACGCGCATCAGGAGGAAACAAACTAATAAGGACAATTAAAGTTAAAGCGACTGGCGCCAACTCAGAAACTTCGAGCTTCGTGCCTTCAACCCTTAATGCGCACTGAACGTCTTCAGTTTATTATAATCAATTAGTATCAGGGATTGTGTGATCATGATCAATAAAGATTTGTCAGTGAAAAATATCCATGTTACTCCTTGTTGCTGATTCATCCAATTAAGTTATGAGAGCACCAATGGCACCATGTATTTGAATTTGATGACAGGTGTTCCGGGATCATATTACTATGAATGACTGCTAAGCTTATTCCGACTTTTAATTTTTAATTTTGTTTTTTTTCAATGGGGTTCCGGCCGGAGCAAACTCTCGTTCCAGGTTCCAGCAAATCCTAAGTTCTGTGCATCCCTATCAGTATCTGTAATATCTGTAAGAATAATTGAAAGTGTATGATGGAAGTGTGGTGTGGATAACAGGATAAGAGGAAGTGCACACGTGAATTTGACTGATGGATAAGTTGTCGGAATGTTTGTTGTGCGAGGGAATGTGATCTCAAGGGGAGTGGAGATGAGGACCTGATGCAGAGACTCAAGGGAATGGGTTTGAATCTGCGAATGGAAGTACCAAGCCTAACTGCATATAACTCAAATATATCCTTCTGTATTGACATGCATTCTTCACAGGGAATTAATTATTGCAAACATCAGCAAAGGACTACAATTTATATCCATTTAATTAACGTGGATTAAAACATGAATAATTAATGCACTAATATATGTCATTTGGTCTTAAATTAAACGATGCGTTACGAGTAACTGGGTCAGGCCTAAGGAGAGAACTTTAAACTTTAAAGTCATCTCATTTCTCACCTGTCAGACCAAAAGACGAATTTAAAATCAGGCTCCTTCCCCAGCCAACTTTACACACCTCATTTGAGTAATTAATTCCACGGCAACTCATGCATTATAACGATTAAACTCTGTATTTTGAAGCCTTTTGATAAAAGAGGGAAACGGGGGTGGGCAGAGGGATCTTGGGTACTTACCCTGCTTCCGTACTGGCATCGTGCAGTTTGTTTACAAATTGATCGTGGATTTCGATAGATATGCAGGGAGTTGAACCCTGCGGTTGGAGACGTCAAGCGATGTTTTTTAGGCTTAGATCTCTGATTTGCACGGCGAAAATTCTACAGCAGAGAGTTACAATGTGCAGCTTGGTTTTCTGTGCTGACAACCACAATATCAAGACTGACTTTTGATGTTTCGGTCAAAATTATCACAACAAACAATTGAGCAAGCTAGCATCAGCGATCCAAAATGGCGGATAACTAGGTCACCATAGATCACGTGACGTGGGGAGCATTCATTTTTTGATTGCAACGCTCAGGTGCGAGAGGCGTTACTATTTAGGTCAGGTCAACTGAAGATTTCTATCAATGAAAATTGTGTCAGAAGTCAAAACAATGGCACGTGTTCGATGTGTGACTAATGGATCCGCGATGCATACCGTAGTAAAGCACAACTTCGCAGCTGTTCACACCGACGTTGTACTTTACTATTTCAACGACAACTTTATCAAGCGCAATCTGGGTCTATTCGATCTCACACGATTAGCTCTCGGCCTGCATGTAATGATCGATTTATAGGTATTACTCAAATAATTATAAGGTTAACTATAATAATATTCAGAACTCTTGACTGATCTACTGAGGTAGCGTGAAAACAGGCCACCCTTTACCAATCTTTCCCCTTTTTCGATGATCGGCGATAGTGAAACGATGTCTAGACTACTCAACCGGTGTTCACTCTATCGGAACGAACTGTTACAATACATGTTTTAAAAGTATATGAATCTTAGAAATTTAAATCAAGCACATCATCACTCTTTTCGGCTTTTGTGAGGGGAAAATTTATCACAGAAAATGCATCACTTCTAAAAATAAAATTCATTATTTAAAAGAAGTTCAACCTCCGGCGGGACTCGAACCCGCAATCCCCGGCTTAGGAGGCCGATGCCTTATCCATTGGGCCACGGAGGCTTGTGATATGTACGGATCACCCAGCCATAAAATAATTGTAACCATTCGCTTGAAGTAAACAAAAGTCAAGAATTAAATCATTGTTATAGGTGTTTAATCACACCAGTAAAGATTCTCCTCGAATATTTATAAGTAATAATACACGTAATCATTGCAATAACATTCTTCGACCACGCGCAATTAAATGTCTCAAATGTTTCAGATGCGTTCAAATTATGACATAATAATTAAAATAAAATATGTATATATTGAAGCACGATTTAATTAAATGGCTCAAGATTTAAAAATCATCACACTTAATAATGAGAATCGAATTGGTCCCAACAATTTTGAACTGATGTTATTTTCACGCTCTGTGCCGGGTTGATTTAATCGATTTCTGTTTTGAGTTTTTACATTTTTATCCAATTTACCATTGGTTGTTAATTTGTTTATTTCTTATCGCGATTTAATTTGTCATATATTTTGTTTAACCCATCATAACATGCCAAATTGGCATTTATTGCTTCTGTCACCTCTGTGTTGCATAACTGCATGTCGCCGGAATAAATTTAGTGTTATCAATTGCGTGGTTCTTTATCATTATTATCAACAAATATTAATATTTTTAAAACCACTTTACAACAATTACAGCAGATCCTATTATTGTGAAACTTTTACCCCAGGATCGTTTGATTTCAAATGAGTTGGGTATAAAAACTCTAAGCATTTATGCCCGAAAACCCTATACCGCAACTGAATGGTGTCTCACAGGTACTATACATGTAGTATGATACTCATTTAATGGTGATACGAACCCAAAACCTGCTATAACACCCCCATATGCCACCCGTGTAATGAACCACAATAACTATAGTGACCTGGAGGCCATATCGATGCATAGTCGTACAGAGTATCATTGTCATGGCTAAGTCGGGCTAACCAACGACAAAGATAACGAGCAAGAGACGAACATAACATGAGTACATTATGACCATCATGTGTTTTGCGAAAATGCAATTGTTTGCCAAGAAAGTTGCAAATTAGCAAGTTTAGCATGAAGAAACAGTGCATGGTTACCTCGATTGCAATTGTGTTTTTTTTTACTAGTGATAATATATTAACGAGATTAATCATTCAAAGAAAGGTGTCAATGCAATCACCCCCATGCCATGATAATGATATGGTATCCATGCGTACACATATACATGGTTAACGATGGTTTCCAAATACATGTACAAGTACATATACATATCGTACATATCGTTTTTTTTTTCATATCAAATGTACAAACTTGAGTTTGTGAATAAAATGATATATATATATATACGTTCCCCCAGCCTATGCCAGCTTTATGATCGAAGTGGAAAATTATTGTGTAGGTGATGGAGTAACGTCTTAAAATAAAAACATTGGTATTAATGATAATGCAACCCGTATTTGAATAATGATAAATTTATTAATGATAATAAATGAATGAAACGCAGAAAACCAGACCACCTTTTCAATGGAAAGAGATTCAGTAGTCATGCCTTTGTTCTCATGCAGCTTTCGCTTGATCTTGAAGCAAAATGTTTCCTTTTCGCTCGTATTCTTGTTTTCTTCTCATCACAAAAAGTTCTATATTAAGCCCCACGAATGAAACACTAAACAGAGCTATGGTTACATATAACTTAACAGCAAAACACATCAATGCACTGGTGACAAAACTCAGCACTGCACCGAATGTTAACCACATTATTTGCTGAACAAGAGCAACTGAGAGTTCGCCAGGAAACACCGCTCCAACGAAGGCTGGAATAAAAATGGTTGAAATATTTGGATTTAATGATAATTTATCTATAATTAACCTGGCAGCAGAGAATTCACAATACTTATGTGCACTCCATGCATTGAAGGAACGAAGAATGAGAACCACGACATATCCGTACTGCGAATCCACACAAGCAAAGCACAGAGGAAACCAAACTCCAAAACCATAACTGGAAATTCCATAATATCGCACCGTCAATTCATATCAGGGTTGAATACCTGTGTTCAGAGTTACCCGCCAACCGAACCTCTCTACTAACCAACTTGATGCCATGCATGAGGTGAGCTCAAAGACAGCATACATGGCTGTTACATAGGGCAACCACTTAATTCCTAATGGACATACCACAAACCACTGAACCATATACAATAATACACAAAATGAACAAAATATTGCAGATGTTGACCTACATCGATAACCTACCTTTGCATAGTCTGATTTGAAGACGGATTTCATCAACTCAATAGCTAAAGTGAAAGGTATGAGGAGAAGTTGTTCCTTGTTCAGGGTATGTTTAAAGAAGGCCATCAGTGATGACGGGAGATCTGCACAGCTGGTTCTGATATTGTCATCAACGGAGCGAGTGCAGAGCAGGATTATTAAGAAAGACAACATGGCCAGGCCAGTGTAGACTCCCACACAAGATGTATAGCTGTGCATGCATGATGAGAGTCACCATTTCTAGTTAATGATATGCACAGGCCAGCAATGTACCGTTGTATCTGTGATCAGACGTTTAGATGAGCTATTGGCTCATAGGTCCGCAGTCCGGAGTGCAACTGGCTCCACCGGTGGCATTTTGGTTGCTGTCAATCGAGTCACCCGACTGGAAAATCAGCAGAGAACTCACCGAGCTACAGGACAGTCTAAAAATGTCATGCAAGTCATGAGTAAAAAAAAAAACAAAAAAAAAAAAAAAAAAAAAAAAAATAGACCGTTAGCCCACCACTCATGTAAGACTGACACGGCTGCAAAGAACCCGAAAAATTTGGCGACGTCGTGTGTACATCCTTAGATTTCAGTATTGCGTAATCCTTGGCGATAAGAGGCTGATGTAGCACCTGATAGCAATCCACAATGGGCCTGCGACGATGCCTACAACCAGGGAGCACACGAGCAGAAGTATAGGCTCTGGGAAAGCATTGGCTGCTACCCAGGCGATGTATCCCCACTGACACACAGCTAAGGTGATTTTGCTGCCGATGACGTTAACTAGTGGTTTTGCAATCAACAAACTGGATACAAGAAATGTGCCATTGAGAACGGCAAGAGAAAGGACTTCAGAATTGAGCGAGCTTTGAATAATCCCCGATTCTTCGTATGCCGTAAAAAGTAAGAACATAGCAAAGCAGACTCTTTCAAATTTCCTTAAAAGTCAGAGTTTGACTGTCGTGTGCTTCCATTCTGTAATTTCTGTGTTTAGCTGACACTGGTGTGCTCCTTCTATATATTTACTTAATAAAATAAACACATCAGTGACATAATTCGAGTGAACCAAGGACTTTGGTATGCACTTGTATCCTCATATAGGCCCTTTAATCAGTAATTCTGGGAACTGCTTTCTGAAGATAGCTTGTCATCTTGAAGAACTTGGGTACTCTGAGGTCCCTGACTTCCTTCATGTATATAATTGTAGGTTTGGTATAGGTTCAAGATTACAGGAGGAAACTTTTCGAGGCATATATTCGTATTTTTGCCCAAAGTTTAACACGCAGTTAAACATTTTTACATGACTGTGAAAAAAGGGTCGGTAATTGCTAAAGGGAGGGGGGGGGTGGAGGTGGGTGCCCGATAGTTAAAGCAAAGAATGTGGATGTCTCCATGTTCTTTGGTGAAAGGCAAACCAAATATAGCACTTTTATATGGCGGCCTGCATGTCATGTAGGCTTGGGAGCTCACGATTACTGCATGCGATGACATATGATATTGCACGGTCTACATGTAACGGGAAGAATCCGGAACTTGGTTTTAAACAGGGAGAATGATTGAAAAGCGACGTTTGGTTGCTTAAATTAGAGAGCCTCTAAATCCCGCGGATTTTCGTCTAAAATTGAGTTAATTCGTCTCGATTCGTAATTTATAATTTCGCATAGCCTGAAAAAGTCAAGGCTTAATACTCAAATCGTACAATATGAATAATGAACGGAATCACTTTTGCCTCGTTTAGTAAACGTTGAGCAATATGGACTGTTTCGACTTCACAGGAGAACTTGAACTGGCTTTTGTCAATGGAGAAAGAAACGGAAAGTGGAAAACACCATGATTCACAATTATATCAAACAAAACAAATTTTTGCTAAAAATTAAACCTCCGGCGGGACTCGAACCCGCAATCCCCGGCTTAGGAGGCCGATGCCTTATCCATTGGGCCACGGAGGCTTATGCACAAGTGAATAGACAAATGACCAGTGAATAAATTATTTATGGTCCCGGTTCCCCAAATTAGCTTTGACCAATTCGAGAGGTACATTTTTACGATACGCGTACTTTAATTATTTTTTTCCTTTTTTTACGGTGCAAATTTATTATGTACAACAAATATAAATTAATTGATGATATATAATTAATAATTATTTTATGCTTACATGTATATATCTATAATACGTACATTGTATAATTATCCATTTTTATTGGATTAGCGCAAGTGTACGCTATTGATTATTTGCGCAAATTTAAATGCTTTTTACCAAAAATACTCCATTTGAATGATTCAAATGTGAAATTCATAACTGAGTTTTAAGTCAAGCTACCTTAAGTAATTCAAATATTTATGAACATTGCAGTTCTATGTTTAAGAAAGTCAAGCCAGTTTTGATTAGTAACGATACTATAGATACAATTTCTTAATTTTTTTTTTTTTATGAATATTATGCCTAGATCTAGATTAGATTATCCATCTACAGTTTTACAGTACAGTTTTTACAGTTTTTAATCAATTCGGTAAAAAAAAAAAACAAAACAAAAAAAAACCAAACAAAAAAACAGGGTGCAATTACCGATGGGGCCAAAAGTAGTCTATCTACTCCACGTTAAAAAACAAAGATCTATGATAGCGACGAGATTCAAAGCGACTAAATACTTCCGGTTATCAATGATCACGGCTTGAAGAATAGGTCGAGATCGAGAGCAACAACAAATTGACAGTTTTTTGTCAGCAAAGTGGGAATTATCAGTGCCGTGAATCTAAAACCTTTAGATGAAATCATTTATGATTATTTGAGTGAAAATTTGGAGCCAAAGTACGACATGATCTTTAAGAATCAGCTCTCATCTGCAGTACTTGATGCATTGAAGATAATTTTGAAACAACAAATAGCGATTTCAAGGGAATAGCAAACTGATTGATGCATGCAATCGACATTAATTTTTTAAAGGTCTTACCACATTAAATTAAAAGGCTTTAATTAAAGAACTTGTGACTCCGTTTTTTCATGTCAATTTTACCGGGATATTTTGCTATTTTACGATTCGTGGTATAATTATGGAGAGATGTTGCCTGACACAGCGGTCAAAGCAGAACAACGAGTGAAATCGAGCTTATTTTGTGCACGAATTTAGCCATATAAAATATCGTCTGCTGAAAAAGCGCTCGCCAAGCCCCGCCCCGTATAATTGTAAACTCCGTTTAATATATCTGAATATGCATACATAATATAGCGAAAAACTTGTAAATTTATAATTCAACACAGCTTTTTAAAGGGCTAGCACTTACCATGATACACGTAAAACATAATGATGATCTACATAATAACACAAATGAAAATTCAGTCAGTTAAAAAAAAGTTTATTTAGTTTCTTATCTGTACAACACATTGAAAAGTTCGTTAATTCAATTAACGAACTTTTCAATGCGTTGTACATATAACAGGCAACACGACCAACAATTGAAAGCTGAGTTGGGAATAAGAAGTGAATGTTTAGAGTTAAATTTAATGGAAATTTTGAATTTTAGTGTGTTCCTTCTGAAATTAGAATCATAACGCTCAGTCTTTTAGATCTGGAGCACCGGTCACTTTGAGGTTTCGCCCAAAGACTTTGTATTAAATTAAATAGAGCGTACATTAATTTAGTTTCGCCCAAGGATCGAGCCAATGCGACTGGACCGTATCTTAGCATCCATTCCCTCGCGAATACGGGTGGATTTAATTAACTACATAACCACAACGATCATTATTAGGATCGTATAATAACGGTAAACATTATGACTCTGCTCCGGAAACGTGCACTTCTTCAATTCTTCTGCGCATGCGCACTGGAAATTTCCAACCCGATCGAATCGACAAGAAGGTCTCAAGGCGAATTCTTTTCTTCAATTTTATTGTGATTTAACTCACTTGAACTCTTTGCTAGATGCATCAAATGTTGGTAAACGGATAACTTGTACGTATTTCAGCTATATATGATTCGACGATCCTTTTCAATATAAACTATATAGACATGCCCGATGATGCCTTTAAGTTTTAGTTTAAGTCTAATCTCAGTTCTGGGAAACGTCTCTGCGTCTAGTCTCAGTTCCAGCCTCTATATCAATTGATAATTAGATCAATGATGGGTACAGCTGGATCTACTCTAAGTCCAGAGAGTGAAGAGACTTAGACTACTGACTAGAGTATAGAGAGTAGAGATAGCACATATAAATCGGGCAAGGTCCATGGGCAGGCATGAGATTCTTCCGTATTTTGACGGATTTCCGTACTTTTTGAAAAAGTCTGAAAAAAAATAAATCGTTTTGGTCGTAAATATGCTTTCAATCTAACGCAAGCTGTCCTGGTCGTTTCTTGCATTGTAGTCGAATCTAACGCGACCTTTTCTGTCGCACGCTCTGATTGGTGGTTCTCGACCAATGGTAAGCTACGATACATTTACTACTACTTTCGGAAGAGGCATTCTCAATCAATTCTAGTCTAACGAGAAGTTTCAAGTTCGCTATAGCAATATGCGCTGTTTGCCTTTGAACGCCGTTGTCACCTGTGACGACCCAGACGTTGCGCGCAATCGCTGGTCCTGGAGTTGGCTAGAAAAGAAGATTCCTTGACCATGGACAGGACAATATGCAACAGATGCTGTAGCTGTAAATTTGTGTTCAATAAAGAATACTTCCTTTTGTAGCCTCCTGATTGATGAACAATTCAACTATTGATCTGTTAGGCCTATTGATTTGTAAATTTCTAAACTATCTTCATTGATAGAGCTCTCTATGAAATTACTTGAAGACCATTGAATTTCTTGCAACTTAATGCTTAAAAATCTAAAAATTTCTCCCTCCGGGGGGGTCACCCCCCGACCCCCCCCTGCCCTTGCTAGACTTTCAGTACTTTTTGTCAAACCTCTGTCTCATGCCTGATGGGACCCCTGTGTCTCGCTGTAGTATGTCAGCTAGACTAGAGTGAAGAAAGCTAACTGTAACACACTCTTTCATTCTTCGGAACAATCCGCTGCTGCTTGGGGAGCGACACCTCATGACCATGTCCCAATGCTGGGGCAAAAATGCCAGACTTTAATAAATTTATAAATTATAATAATTTTAGCTGACATACTACGGCGAGGTTCATAATACTATTATTTAATTTCATTTGCATTCATCGCAAGAAACTTTTGATGTTCTGGTTGTTCACTTTTCAGATGAACCAATCTCACGCAGATCTTTGCCCAGGCGGCAATTATTATGTTGGACGTTTGGACGAAGATATAAGAAAATTATGGTCATGGCTTTCACTTCTCAAAGCCAAGAGTCTCCTAGGGCTCGATTATGTGTTCGATGAGGCCTTTGCCGACAACAAAATCCTCC
>KB296008.1:202376-307583 GCA_000328365.1 Capitella teleta | reverse complement strand
AGCTGATTACATCAAGACCCATCTTCCTACAAAACAAGCCGTCAAACTTTGATACTAAATTTGTGGTTGATGGATATGACGAAGAAGAATGGTTGAAACGCATGAAACAATATGCTGAAAGCAAGAAGATGATCTGTCCTCTGTCTGAATTTACGCTCAAGGAGGAGAATGTTCATGAATTCTGTGACAACCCTCTCAATCTGACTCCCTTGCGCATATTATTAGAGGAAGACACACACTTGACTGACTTGAGCGTTCAAGTGCAAAGCAAGTGAGCGCATGTACCTCAGTCAAGCAAAAGTTGAAGAATTGCTCCTTTGTCTACTTCATAAACTTGCCTTCGAAGCTCATCAGAAGATTTTGTAAATTTTGAGAACTTTGAAGAAGTTTGTCAAGTGGGCTATTTGTCCAAGTAGCTCGTAATCAGCCTCCAGGAAGGTTTCACTTGTGGATTTATTCACAAAATATTCTTGGAATTCTTGGCCACCAAGCACATTGCTCTGAGTCTCATTCATTATGATGGATGCTATTTGAGTTAGTTCTTTGTGGTTTTCCTCCATCAAACCAAACAGAAACATAGAACAGGTTCATTCTGTTGCACATCAAAGGAATCAATTGCTAGTCCTTTGACCGTAATGTCATAAATGCTGAACGTAAATTTTTCATTCAAGTCAGCCTCTCTTGTTGGATGCTCTTCGCTCATGGCACATTCTGCAGGAATTGCATGTTACATAATAATAGTAACTTTATTTGTATAGTGCAAATACTGGTATTGCACTCATTTATGTATCAGATGTGCTGCAAAAAGGTAATATATAAAGAGATGATAATCTTTCAAAAAAAAGTGTCCCTGCTGGCGGAAAGTCTGATTTCAATTAAAAGCTGGATCCTCATCTGTGGACACTGTAATTCATCGTTCTCAAAGTGGCCGGGACGAGAAGTCTCAGTGGAGATGTTAAATATGTAAAAAGATGGTATGTTATCTGTGGATACCTGAGTTGGTGGCCATCACTGATTATGTAACACATTTTTTGTCTTCTCATTTTATGTTATGAATGTTTCATCACCATTTTTGCTTTCATATTTCATTGTATCTGCGAATTTATTAAAAAAAAAAAAAGATATAAAAATCACCTAACATAAATCTAGTTTTATTTGTGAAAGAATTAAAAATCTGAATATTTCTGTTACAAACAAAAACATTGAAAGATCAAAAGAAATGAAAATCCAGGTTATTTCTTAAATGATTCAATCCAAGTTTATTGAATGATGAGTGAAAATATAAGACGAACAGACGCAATATCCCGTCACCCTCATCACGCATACCGTAAGAAGTTCAATGAGACCAAACAAGATTTACTCTGACAGAACAAAGAAATCACTAAACATTGATTTGTCTTTGAGCCATAATTTCACAGATTTGCATAATGGTTGAAATTTATCTATGTAATAATTTGATTATAACTGATTTTTACACTTGCACACAGAGAGCTGAGCTGAAATTCTCATAATTAGAACAGGTGCAGATTGCACCAAGTTTTAGGGGATCAAATCATCCATTCATTCACATCGAAATATCAGTGATCATCGAATGTATTTTTGTAGAAAAGAAAAAAAAAAATGAAGTTGATGTGCTGATTATGATTATAGACACTGCTATAACTCATCACGGTCTTTAGTATCACCTGAGTAAATAAAATCATTGAACGAGAGATTGTCATTAAATAATCGAGTAAAACCGACCTGATGTGTGGGAGGAGCCTGATGAAACTGCGGGCTTCTTGCTGGAGTACACCGTGTCCCAAAGGGATTTGATTTGTTGGTCGTAATCTGTCCACTCGGGGACAATTCTTTGAGCCGCAGATAGTTTTGGTTCCTTCGTTAATGGGTTATTACACTAACGAGCAGAAGTAATAATCAATGAATCTATAAGAGCGACATTGCAACTGACCAAGTCTATGGTTTTAGCCTTTTCCAGCTCAGCGTCAGAGCACCACGTCTCGCAGAAGAGCCACTCCTGGGGCAACGACTTGATTGCCACTTGGTGAATCATATTATTGGGTAAATCCTAGCAAAAACAAACTCATGAACACATTGACAAATTTCCATAAATTTCCCATTTACCTGATCAAGGTTAGATAAACTGTTGGGATCCTGACTCAACCCTTGATACTGTCCGCGCAGCCTATCACCAGCTGCGATGCGCCGGAACTTTTTCAAATCCACGACATACAGAGCACTTTACAAAGAAGAGAAGACGAATTGATTTGCATAATTCTAGTGCTGGCTTTTACCTGATGTGGTACTTGCGGCCTGCAAGATGACTGGCCCAGTATCCGGATTTCCAGAACCTTCGAGCGAATCAAATAAACTCTCCTTCAAAGTCGGGATTATTCCACAAACCTAAATCCATCCATTTCTTTGCGGCTGTCGCAGAAAGGCGTGTAGCCATACGGGGCTCCCTCAAGGTCAAAATCTGCCAGCTCTTGCAAGTCAGCGCGGACAATCTAAGATAATTCAAACCATTTAATACCCGAGCATAAATTATGCAAACTTATCAACCTGATCAGCATCAACGAAAATGATTTTGTTGATATTCAAAGGGAAAAGCACATCAAGGAAGAGAATCTTATATCTGTCCATAGATTTATGATTGAAATGATTATAAATGATTTGATTATAACTTTTATTCACCCCCAAATGATGCGTTGTTTCTCCTTCTGTTGATGCAGCCATCTTGGCCACTTGTATTGAACTAATTCGTAGTCAAAATCGTATTCTTTTGCCATGTGTGGAATGAAATCCTGAAGAAATAAATAATGAATCACATGGTCAGTCAATTAGTGATACGGTTGAGGTCATCGAACCTTGAATGAAGGAGACAAGTAATTTTTGAGGAACCAGAATTTCACTCGGCTCTTCGTATGCTTCAGGACGCTGGTCATCATGATTCTGTAGTAAGTTGAAAATATTCCAAATCCTGATTCTTAAAAATCATCGAAATGAGAACCTTAAGAATCGCTCGTATAAATGTCCAGAGGCGAGAGAGAAAATGTTGAGCGTTTCATCTTTGTCCTCAGATTCATCTTTCGTTCCACCTGTCAATGAACTGCAAACAAGACACAAAGGAATGAAACACACACTGGGTTTACATAGGAGGGGAAAAGGAGAGATGCACATTAAACACCAGGGGTGCAAAATAATTAAGAGAATGGATCTGATTGCTAATATCACAAAAAGGAAGATTAAGATCAGGAGCTCTACTCCAGAAGTTGGTGCTTCTCTCGGTGCTCAGAATTAATCCAGAGCCTTGTACAATAATACATGTATTACTGAATGCTCATGCTTATAATGTACAGAATGTGTTTTCTCTCAGTTGGATGCAAAGTCAGTTTTGATACCGGTAATTGAATTTGCCAAAATTGAGTCTGAAAGACATAAAAAGCATTTCCTATTGAACCAAAGAAAATTTCCAGACGTAGCGGTAACTAAATTGAATACAGGTAGGAATGAATGAAGAAGGCAAGCACGTGGTTGAGGAGGGGGGGGGGAGGTAAAACAGAAATTTCTTTTACGGAGTCAAAGCTTGTCAGATCAAAATGATCCAACTTACACCCCCAAAAAACAAATCTGCAATAAACAGAAGCACTAATAGCAAACAATCAAAGAGTGCTTGCTTCTTCAGGATACACATCTGAGATCTAGATTTTGTAATCCTGTGAGATACTGTCCCAAACCAGATATAATGACCAGCTCTGACTCTGATAAAAGGGAAGATAAAAAAAAAGAAGACAATTTCTAATTAACGCTGCTAACATTTACCCCAAGTACGAAGAGACTTCACTGCAAGCAGAGGAAAGGGAAAGTGTTGCTTTTACGTCATGATATTTGAGGAAGCATACCTGGATATTGAGTCCCAGAGTCCTTGGTCAGCCTGCGCTCCGCTCTCAGACAACAGATCTTCCATCTCCATTCCAGGTTTCTTGCTCACCTGTGGAATAAAAACCTCTCGTAAGACGATCGTTATGAAATTAAATTTCACCTTGACGCGGATGATTTTGCTTTTGAAGGTATCCATGACAACAATAACTTCATCCGAATCTGCGTGTGAGTCGGTGTACTCGTGGCTGCGTGAATTGAAATTTGGTTTCAAGAGGAGCTGAGGGAAAGGGAAAGGGAGTACCTGATGATGTCGTAGATCTCTTCCGATCTCCCATGACGCAACTTGAGGAACCATGCTCCCGGCTTGGCTTTAAGTTGGAAGTAGCCCTATTGATCAAAGATAATTCACATGAAACGACTCATAGATAGAAGCGCAATTATGCTAAACGCAAGATAACAAAGAAGTGAAGCTCACCAAATTAGCCATGACGATAGTATCTACTTGATCAGGGTGCGTCTTTGTGCCCAGAGTGTACTGCAGTCCGCGTGGGGGTTGTCCCGTCTGTGAGTCATAGCAGTGACCCTCCAACAGCAAGTATTCCAGTTCAAAGTTGCTGTCAACCCCTCGCTCCACCTCCTCCAGATGGATGTTGTCCAGATCATAGTGGGTCTTCACACTTTCCACCAACCAGCTCTCTGGGGGGTCCATCCCCAGAGTAAGGATAGGTTTTGATGGCATGTCCTTGAAGAACGCCCCAGGTCCTGATGCCAGACTTTTGTCCGCTGAGAAGAGCACTTCAGGCTCCAGGACGTAGCGATAGAAACTGAAAAATAAACAAGTACAAAGTTATAGACCCCGCTGGCCTGTTAAGCTGACGTTTCAATGCTTCTGTCTCACCTTTTCAGTGGCATTTCTGACAGTTTTTCTCGACAGTTGAAAAAAATTTTGATGTCAACGTTTGTGACTTGTTGCAAGACCTGATAGGAGAAAAAAAAGAGAGATGACGGTCGCTATTTCATTACTCTGTCACCTCAATCAGAGGCGTGTATTTCTGTGCTGCTCTTGTGGTGGGGTCCATCACAACGACAACCTCGTAGGCAGGGCCATCGGACAGGGCAGAGATCTTCAGTACACTGAAGATCAAACAAGCAGAGTCAGTCATTGACCTTAAATGGCATTTGGCGATGCTATCATGATGCATAACTGCTTGAGGCATGAGCCATTCTGGGAATGACTGAATGTGAATTGTAAATGCTGCTTGAACAGAAAAAGTGAGAGAGAAATGAACCTGTGTTTTTCAGCCTTGAACTTGACCTCCTTTCTGCTTTCCTTCTGAGGCACGGACGATAGGAGCGCGTCTGCTTTCATGGTCAGATCGGAGGCACTACAGAAGAGAACATGAACCGCACTTACAGGACAATTCACAATTCTCACTCTTGCTGATCCAGTTGAAGTTTCTTGATTTTATCGTGGATTTTGCCAGCAGACTGTTGATGCGTAAATTTCTCAAGCAGGGCAAAATCAGCTTGAATGAAGTTCTCATCGGCCGTGAGTGGGCCAAGCACCTTTCAAAATTTCCGATGAGCTTAATTTTTAGAGATTGGGTAACTAATTACCCTTCCATTAGCAATCACAGCAATCTGACCCGGTTTCATTTCAACAGCTTTCTCGCAGAATAGGCGATGAGCGTGGAAGATTTTATCATCCAACTTCTCCAGGGAGACGGCGTAATCATCGAAATCCATTCCCTAGTGAAAGAAAATAAAAACAATTAATCAGTAATTACAATAAATATTTGACTTACGCCAACAGCTAAATCTTCCAATGTCTTGCTTCCTGACTCTAGTTCTTTCACAAGATCTTCCTTAACGAGTTTAGTAATGAAACTCTTGGCTGTGGATACTGGGAGGTGGCTGATGGCTGCCTGCACTGCACGCGAGATGCTCAGAGTGTTCGGTGACGGCATTTCTGAAGGGTTGTGCACCACACTGAAGCGGATATTGTTGGTTGTTTTCTATGAAGACGAAGAAGTGAGTGAGGGGGGAATGGAGGGGGCTTGGCTCACCATCTGTTTGATGGCATCATAAACGGTGGATCTTCCTTCTGGGCTCTCCAGGTCAGCAATAATCCACATGGTAACAGGACGAACGGCATCCTCATCTACAAGAGTTATATTTTCTATTTTGAAACTTCTGAATAATGCTCACCTTTCTTGGCCAAATACTTCAGGCCGTTCGCCACAGCTGAAGCCATTTTTCCTGGACTCAGTTCCTGAAAAGCCTCCAAATCGGTCAGCATGGTGGCGGCTGCAGAATCAAAAGTGAAGAGAATTAATCGACAATTGGTAAAAATTAAAATATACGAACGAATTTCTTCGCTGAAGTCGAGGAAATGATCAGTTGGATTGAGGATTCTGGCATTGAGACGAGGCATCACATTGCCCCGCGTCATGAGGAAGTCCAGAGTGTCAGTGCGGTCGTTCAGATGGCCCTGAATTTGGGAAAACAATAATGAAGCTGAAATGAAAAGTTCACTTACACTGTGGGTGGCCTTCTGCAAATCGGGCGTTGCTTTCAAAATGGCCGTCACGGCAGCTTCTTCAAATTCATCGGCGGTCAGTTCTGAGGCTTTCATTGGCACGCCATTGATGAGCACTTGGGGTGCAGAGGTCAAACCAGTGCGCTTGAAGAATTCCACTGATTCCTGAAGAAACAATTACTGATTATGAAATAAATTTCATAATAATTCTGAATGCAAAAATCAAGACTTATTCTACCTCAAAATTAAGAGAACAAAAAAAAGAGAGAATAAATACAAAAAGGAGATCGAAAAATAATTGAGGGCAACATAAAATAGGTCCAGTTACAGATGTTGTAAATATTACCTTTCTGCCTTTGTCCCAGGCTCCTTGAACACCAAAAACTTTCTTAACGTCAGCTTTAGGTTTTTGTTCTCTGAGCTCAGTGACCACATGCTCGGCAGCCAAGCCAGAACTTTTGTACTTATCATAAATCTACAGAAAAAAAGTAAAACGAAAAAATATAAAAAAATATTAAGAAAGTGTGCAGTAACAAAACACACACGAACGAACAAACAAACATTCAGAGAAAGAAGGAAAAGAAAGCAAACATTGATAAACAATTAATATACCATTCTTCCTTCATCATATTCAGAGTCATATATCTCATCAACTGAAGGATATGTTTGGAGCAATTCCTCTTGAATGAGTTCTGGAGTGAGCACCTCACTCCCAAATCGTTCATAGACCTATGTTAAACACAAATATGGCATTAGTTCATGACGCTACAACCAGGGGTCTCGATCCCACTTGAAGGAATTCTGATAGAAAGATAGCATAAGTAACGAACAGCAAAACACTAAGATGAAAAGTTTGATATGAAATACAAAATTCAATAAGTGTAAAACAATTCAGATTATTATTAGTACTCAAGATGCTCGTATGGAATGAAGGCTGAGAGAGTTCTCTGTAAATGTCTCAACATAAAAAATTGCTTTGAGCAGAAGAAATTGAGGATCTTACATCAGTGATGAAAGACAAGGCCTTGGCAGGAGAGTCCTGTGTTTTGATGTAGTTGAACGCTCTGTACATTGCCACACCAGCGTCAGTCATGGGGTCAACCTCAGGGTCACTGTTGACAACCAGGACCAAGCCAATTCTGCAAAAAGAGAGAAACACACCTTAAACAAAAACAACTCAGATTGGGAGAGGTCTATTTCAAATCCCAAATATTTCTTCTGTAGAGAACCGTGCTGAGGCCCTGGCCTTATTTGCTGTGTCATTTAGTGTGAAAGTGAACCAACCGCGCAGGCGCATTGTGAACGTAAAAAGCTTCTGCCATTTTGAGTAAATCTCTTGCGCTCGGATCAGCGGGGTTCACGAAGAACGTCTGAGGGAAGAGGAGAGAACAAAATGAGCCACGAGAGGAGGAAGGGGAGATGCTCACCAAGTGGAACAGATTCTTCCGGATGTGACGCAACATTCCCGGGAATGTCGGTCTCAGCAGTTCTTGGACGCTCGCTGGCCACGAGGCATACTTGCGGTCAGTTTCTATGTTGTTCAGGTACTGGATGATATAATAATAATATAATAAATGTGAGATGAACTCAAGTAAGTACTGACCACTACTGAATCATCCCTGATGTCAATGGCATAGGTAGAATCAGCTGAGTTTATATCCAGTTTAAGTAAACCGGACATCTCATCCTTATCCACGACAGAATACTAAACACAAAATTACACATTATTTCCTATGTATCGAACTCAAATCGAGGGGCCAACCTGTTTGGCCAGGTGATGGATCCCTTCCATGAGTTTGGCCTCCGCTTTCAGGTGATCGAGCAGAGTGAAAACATCGTAAACTTCCAGATCAGCTTGTAAGCCGTTGATGAACATTGCGTTGTCACCTGGCATTAAACCAACTGAGTTTTGGAGTTTGTCTTGGTTCTTCTTGACCTCTTTGCGTAGTTCATCCGTGATGGGTTTCCCCGCCAACGATCTGGAAAAAGAAAAAGGAAAAGCGTTGCAATTAGCGAGTGATAAGGAAAGCCTCACCTGGCAGCGATGGGGAAATTCTGGCTGATTTCTCTCAGCGTGGCTAAGGCTTCCTCCTCAGGGGCCATTAAAACTCTCTGCGCTGCTTGGAAACTCAGATCTGTGAAATGAATAATTGATTACAGATGGTTCTATTTTGAAAAAAGTCCCAGTACTGGCCAACAAAGTATTTCGGTCACATGAGAGATTCTAGTAAGCACCGAATTATGTTTCATTAATATGTAAATGTCGCATATTGAGTTTTATGCAATAACCAAAAATGAACGATATCCTCACAACTATTTCCAGCCCTTCTCAGTACGATGATGCGAAATCAGCAAAAGTTCAACAACATAACGAAACATTCGTTGAAAAATCACCATCAAATGGATTCTAATGCTCTGTTCCCATTGCGACGGCCATGTTTATATTGAGTGAAGTGCCCTAAATTTGCTATTAACGTGCATAAAATCACTCAGGAGTCATAGATGTCATCCGATATCGACCAAACCAAGTGCATTTTTGGGATTATAATCGAATTTGGCTTCATAGACTGCAGGTGGTTAGAACATTTTTCCATTTTGTCTTAGCTTGCCAAATCTCTCGCTTGGTGCTCGGATCATGAACACGGGGACTCAGCCTATAATAGATGGGATCTATGCTGGCCAAAGTCCCTGACCTGAATTACTTAGAACCCAGATATGAATGTAATAGACTTTTATTGGAACCAATTTCTTTTGCTTCTAACGACCCACCTTGCAGCTGCCACACTTTCAATTCATCAATATCGCCTGAAGTTTTGCGAAGATGCTCTTGGAACTCAGTCAGGTGTTCGTTCAGTTCCGGGTGGAGCTTCCTAGAGAGACGGTACATCAGTGATTAGCAAATTAAGGACGATTGAGGAAGGTACTTGAGTTTTCCAAACATAAAACCCTCAACATCTTCCGTGTCTTCTTCAGAGTCAGGTGCCTGTCCTGAAAATAATGACCATCAAAATGTTAAAAAATACAGAAAAAAAGAAGAAGAAGCAAACCTTCGACTTTGGAATCATCTTTCGCTTTGTACTCGGTGCTTTTGATGGCTAGCTCGACGCCATATCCAGAGAGACGGACTTGGTGGGAGGCGGATTCCTGTTGGGAAATATGATGAATATACAAATGATAAGTCATAATGACTAACTTTGATGTAATGTCTGAAAATGTAGTTGATTTCTCCGTCTTCAGCTCTTTTGCGAAGAATCTCATGCCATTGGTGGAACGCGGGAGTGGCCAGCTGGGCGTACAGGATGACCATGACGGGTCTGCCTTGTGTGCCGGGGTAGTGATGGTCACTCTTGATGAGCATTGGCTTGGGCCTGTGCAAACAGCGGCATGAGGGTTGATGAGCATTAATACAGAACTCACTGTCCAGCAGCTGCTTTGATGAACGCTCCAAGGGCGTCAATCTCACATGATATTATTGAGTTCACTTCCACAAAAACTTCACACTCGGCTGGAGGAGATTTATCTTTGGACAACTGCAAAATACATATGTGTTATGTTCTGTTTGTGTATACACAAAGAGTGTACCTCGTTGAACATCTCTACTGTAGGAGAATTCGCACGAAGAGCAAGAGAAAATTTGAGGAGATTCAGCTGCAGGGGTGAGATGAGATGGCTGGCAATCTTCAGGGAAGCAAGGTACTGATGCTCATCGTTAGATTCTAGAAATTCATCCATTAGGAGAAATCATACACGTTCAGTGAGCCTCACTTTTCATAGCTTCACCAGTTTGGAAATCCTTCATTTCAGAGATGGCATTAGCAAAATGCCAGAATTTGTCATTGCTTTCCTTTGCTAGAAACTCACTGAGGAAGAGGGAAAATAAGGGGATTTATAAGATCATCAGGGGATTAAAAAATACACACCTGGCCTCTAAGACGAGAGGTGTGTGCTTCCATTTCGCATCCAGGTTCACAGATACGTATTTCGAGAGCACAATGGGAAGGAAAGCGCAGAGGCAAAGCCATAAGGCTGAGGCCAAGAAACGCATCATTCCAACTGACGCTGAAATGAAAGGAGAATCAAATCAGTGCCAAGTGATATTTGCCAATCATCAATGGCATCCTGCTGTGTCAAAATGAATTGATTGACTGGGCCAACGACTGTTCATTTTATTGAGTTGAAAAAAAATGATAGGCTTAACTAGCCTCTAATCCCTATTAGGTTTTGAATAACAATTATTCACAATTTCCAGGGATGTGCGCATGATTATGATAAAATGCAAATATGAAAACTGTAGAACAGAAAATTTTTATGGCGCATGAAATTTTCGCTATATAAGCGCTCACGATCGACCACGAAAATTGGATGCTTGCGAAATCTTTCTGGGTGATCCTATACTATATGACCCTACACTTTACTGCGAATAATTGGTGCCACGAATAATTAAGGCCTCAGCCACAAAACGACAAAATTTGCAGTCTCCGAAATTTCCGGTTCTACAGCATCGCGAGTATGAGTATTGACTAATTGAGTATTCACAGACTAAGTGAGTACAGTAATAATTATTGGTCTTCATGGCTATACTGAATGATAATCAAACAGATAATCATGCTCTTGATTCTGCTTTTTTGCAGTCTTTACAATTTAAAATGGCCAGGTGAGCAATTTTTAGCTCTCCTAAAATGCTATAGGCGAGCAATTTGCTCAGCTAAGCACAATTAATCAAAATTAAGTAACTATTACTAAGTTATCAGTTAGGTCCTTTTTATGTTTGCTACTTTTCTTTGCATTATATCTCAAATCAGTCATGAATGCAAGGTAGATTCAAAGCAGACTGATTTGTTGAGGACTTTATGGGTGTGGAGGTGTTGACATTTGCCTGATCAGGTTGATGACCAGATTCAGATTTAAAATTGGTTAATTTCTGTAACTCCAGAGCCACTGTATGGGCCATATGTGACATGAAAATGCACGCTTCTTGGTGCCACTTCCAATATCTCAACTTCTTTTACAATCGCTAATGGTTGCTGCATTAACTTTTAGCGCCGTCGCAAAGCGAAACTGAAACCATTGCTATGTCACTTCGAGTTTGCATAATTTATTTTCCCTGAGCGCCGATCGGACTCGGCCTCTCATGCATAAAACATTAGCTTCCATATAAGGAGATCGGTAATCTCAATTTGAAGCCGACCACCTCCGAAGACAAACGCGGGAAAAACAAAGTCTCTTAATAAGGACTTCGGCAATCTTCGGCAACACTCGGAGGAGACTCAACATGCAACCTCTCGCGAACGTAAACAGGAGAATATCTTAGCCGAGCAACTTTTTGCTCGCGTGAATCAATTTTGCACGAGCAATCGCTCGCGTGAAAACGAATAGACTGCTTTTTGGCTGTGTGACCACAATCTCTTAAAATCGTGTTGTCAGGATGATAATTACATATCAAACAGATACGTAGTGTCTAGTAGAGTCTAGTGTAGCACAGATTCTCGGGCGAGGTCTGTGAGACCCATTGGGCTCGCTGTAGTATGTCAGCCAAGTCTAGTGAGTGACAGTCAACCTAGCACAGATTCTCGGGCGAGGTCTGTATACCTCCATTGGGCTCGCTGTAGTATGTCAGCGACAGTCAACCACTGAACCAGGCTAACTAGCGAGATTGACTCACTCAGTCAGTTAGTGAGTCTTAAAACACGAAAATGTTTTATCCTCAAACTCATATTGCTATATGCATCCCTTCCAGATGGCTTAGCGAGTTAGCCCCCTACCATCATAACATGACTATAACAATGTAATTAGGCTGAAGCGGGTAGGTATAATTATAATACTGATAGTGGGCGATAATACGGTATACGCAGGTTGTCAACGGCACAACAACAGCATTCAGGCGTCCATGGAACACAATCAAACAGGAGCAATGAACACAGAAGTAGAAACATGAGGTAAGAATTCAATAGACACAAACCAGAATTCCCCGACAAAATAGAAAGGGAGAAAAGCCGGCGATTTGTTTCGGCAGCTTAGACTCAGACAGAAGCCATTGACTTCCTGTCAAAATGGTCGTGGAGCAATTCCATTGGCCGAGCAACTTAAACTAAAACGCGTCCTCCTGTCGACATCACACATGTTGTAACTATCTAATCGGGGTTAAATTGTTCAAATACTTCACTTGTCAATATTTGGTGAATATTAGAATATAGCTACTTGCGTACAATTTGTTAGCAGCAGAATTAATATCGTACCGTTATGATAATTCATGGAGAAGCCAATTCTCACATCATAACGGTACCTGGGGGCCTTTCGCTCACTCTGCAGACGATGTGAATTCGGCGCAGAACTGAATCGAGTTTGCAAATGACCAAGAAATGAAAGAATCATAACGTTTTTGTTTGTAATACGCAACGATCTCGGACAGCTCTATTTTGGAACTTCACCGGTCTCCGGTGCTACTGAAAAAAAAAAAAAAAAAAAAAAAAAAAAAATAAAATAATAAAAGAAAGAAAAGCACCGGCACATACCGATGAAAAATCACCCCTATTTTGGTACATCCATTTCACCCGATTTCATATGACGTCACTCGGAATTCCAAAGATAGCTCAGAAGGCGAGGCGAGTGAAAATGAATTCACAGGATTTGCTGAATACGACCAGTTGACTAAATGTTATTATAAATAGCAGCTAATGAGATACCACCTGGCATCGGTGTGTGCCTGTGTCATTATATACATGTATATATGACCAGGGAACCAGTGAAGGCGCTCCCTGTCCTCATCATAACGTATTAATATTTTGAGCAATAAAATGAATTGGGACTCAGTTTGAAACAACTGGCGTTCATCGCGCAGTAGGTTCCTCGTTAGTGATGGGCGAATATTGAATTTGTCCGAATACTCGAAATTAAAGCTTCGATCAGTGCATTCGTCGCATCCGAATGCGGAGCCGAATATACTGAGTGGGCCAAAAGTAATCAATGTTAAAGATCTCAATTAATGCTTTCTAGACTCCGGAGCCGCCGCCGATATGTACCAGCCGCCGCCAATTGGCCGTTTAGCCAGCCGCCGCCGATTGGTGCCGTCGGCCAGCCGCTATTAGCCGATCACTGTCAACGGCGGCTCTCTGCCGATTCAACCCATATATTTTACATTCAGTATTATATGAAGTTATTATTTAATAATAATAATAATAATAATAATAATAATAATAATAATAATAATAATAATAATAATAATAATAATAATAATAATAATAATAATAATAATAATAATAATAATAATAATAATAATAATTTATTCAATTAGAGTGCTAAAACATCATATATATAAGAAACAATTTCTAAGCACTTTAAAAAACTAAAAATAAACAATAATATTGTTTATTTTTAGTTTTTTAAAGTGCTTCGAAATTGCTTAGTATATTATACTAGTAATGAAAGAGATAGAATACTGATGGAATTCATCAGTAAGAAACTGGTTCTTTGAAAGCTCGATTAAATAAAAATGTCTTTAGTTGTTTCTTAAAAGTCACTGGATTTCTCATGTTTCCAACTTGTTTTCTCATAGTCATTTCTTCATCGAACCAGCTTCCTAAATTCTTAATACTTGTGGATGGTGTGATGATGTGGTCTCCAAAAACTGATCATTTTTGTACAAGTCTTTATTGTGTTTAATGCTTTCTTGGGTCTAATGCTTTCCAATGGTGCTACGCATTTCTGAGAAAGTGCTACGAACATATCGCAGTGTGAAAATCACGCAAAAATAAGGGAAATAAATACTTGGTATGGTTAGTCTAACATGTTATGTTGCTATTCCTATCATTTCTATTTCAATTTCATCAACATTTATGCCGATTTATCTCAATCAGTAGAGTGCACTCATCAATCTGCGATATTTCCACTTTTGGCGGCAAACAGGGCCCTGGACCATGAATAAGCTTCATTTGGAGCATAATTTTTTTTTTCAATAGAAAACTTTATTCAGTACATGTCATGAGGAGGTCCTCTTGACAGGTCATAAATTTGCAGAATATTTAGTAATAAATTTGTGCGAGTGGCATGTAATCAAGGCAACACTCTCGTACTATTGTATTGTTTGAGTGTGCTATTGTGACAACAGCACTAATGTTTTTCTCTTAAAATCAAATCAAAGCAGATAGTTTGTATTGAAGCGCCATAGAAGAGATGACATTCATTAATGCTCGTTCAAGGGCTCATCTGATTTTGCTCTCTTCGCGATCACACACTACTCGCATTTAAATGCTCTTCCTTCATTAAAAATAAACCTTATATTAGTTTCCTTTGTATAAATGAGCGCAGAATAACATAGTCAATCTATACCAGGCAGTTATTTTTGAAATGATAGATACATTTTTGCAAATTTTAGAGTTTTGTTTTTGACACGGTTAAGGTAGACTACTTATGGCTCACTCTGTATATCAACTCGATTGCAAAAATACTTGTGCCTTCGATATATAGGCTCATAGATACGGAGATGAGCTTCCGGCTTGGGGTTTGTTAGAAAAAGAAATTGACAGGAAATACAAATTGGCGTCAAGCAGAATTGAGCATAGCAAAAAAAAAAAAAAAAAACAAAAAAAAAAACAAAACAAAACAAAAATCAAACCCAGAGTGGTACATACATCAAATCATTCACTGATTAAATATACACTAGTCTCAGTGTGTAGCTATTTGTGAAACGACCCCCTCCCCAAAATCAAAGTTTAAACAGCATGTAACAGCCGACATCGACACACAAAGGAGAAAGGATAGAAAAGGAAAATATAAATACGAGATAAGCACCATAAAACAAGACGGGCGCTCGCATTACATAATATAAAGAAATCGTTGTAAAGGCTGTGGGCGCTGCCATAAAAGAAAAAAAAAAAATCAGTGAGACTAAATAGAAAAAGGCTACTGTATGTCTATATATGCCTACGTAATAAGTAGCTTTCAGCCCTCCACTTCTAGGTATGTTGCACCCTAAATAGGGTGTCATGCGCACCTAATGACCTTTAGTACTAGTCGTCAGGAAACGCGGGGCATATATATGCACCTCAGCAGGAACCATAGAACACAATGGAATTCTTGCTATTCACCAGCGGACTTGTCCCGCGATCTTTTCATGTATGCGTGATTTCTGACATGGATGCAGTCATTGGCAAAGTTTAGGCCAAACTTTGGGAAAATTGCACGTGTGACAACACCCAAATCTTCCATATCTTCATCTATAGTTACAAACCCATATACAACTTCAGACTATGATTCAATTTCATAGAATGGTGGCGGAGTGAACGTCGCGGAGACGCGGCGCCAAGTCATCTCCGCTTGAGAGTGGTCGCAAATAACGCATGAACATGATGCACACAGCTGGCCGGGCAGTCCTCTGATTGAGAAGAAAGATGTGGAGGCGGATGAGTGTTTGCATACTTTTGACTTACTTTATCATTTTCTATAGACTGCTTCACTGTTCCAATTGGTTCCGAAGCATTGTCAAGCTTGCAGGTGGCGAGGTGCTTGAGTCTGGTAGGCCAGTTTATTTCCGAGTGTAATTTCTCAGTTGTATTAATTGGTGCAGAGTACACGCAGAGAGTCTCGATGGCGTGGGGTACGTCGACCTGATTATCAATGCTGATCATTCAAAGAGAACGGACATCAATTGATATTGTATTAAATATGTAAACCAAGTTATTATGCGCTTAATTTGTAATAATAAATTTATAAGGCAGTGACCTGTTGGCTGTAACTTGTGAGCCTCCGTGGCCCAATGGATAAGGCATCGGCCTCCTAAGCCGGGGATTGCGGGTTCGAGTCCCGCCGGAGGTTAATTTTTTTTAGCAGAAACTGAGAAAAACCCCCAAAACAGTAATGTATATTAAGACTCCGTTTTGACCCCGGTACCGGAATCACTGGAATATCTAAATTTTGCCTCTTCAGTCTTTTTTTTGTCTCACCCTCTTTTTCAAGTGGTCCTGGGTATACCATAAAGTGGCCTCCAACTTCCTCAAACCTTTCCGAAACATCATTTATTCAATTGGCTGTTGCCTCGAAAAGGTCCAAGATATCGCACATAATTTTGCCCCCCCCCCCCGCTGTCTTGAAAGTATTCATTCTATTGGCGAATAACATACCACTCCTAAACAACAGTAAGGATCGGCGGTGGGCCATGAGACGATGCTACAAAATAGATCATTCGTGTTTTGTGCACGTGCATCCCATGCACCAATAACAACGCGTCTTCCAATGTATCAACATCAAAACACACGAAATGGACATACACCGACTCAATCTCCCTTAACTATACGCAGAAGCTTTTAGCGCTAGACGATTAGTCGAAATCCAATGCTCATTTAATGCCAGCAATTTCCGCCTATTTTGCTGACCAAAGATGTCTCGGCGACTATAGCATAATAGAGTTTGCTATGGTCTTCTGATTAAATTTAGTTGTTGACAAGAATATCATTATCGTGACGCGATATGTGCGACATAATTCTTGACAGTCATTTTTTGCCATCTCAGGAGTAGTTATTTTATTTGATTGAATATAATGCTAAAATTGGTCCCATTTCTAAAGCAATGATTACCCGGAAAATCAAAGACATACGGATTACCCAAAAGCTTGTATGCTTCTATAAATTCATCAAGAATCCTCCAACTTACTATAAGTTATTATTTTAATGAAAATTAGAACTCTTCTAGCCAAGAGTATGGTTCGCACAATAGCACAAACTCGTCCTTCGGTTTCGGTATGAATACTTTTTAATTCGTCATAATCTCCGATATAATTATAGTGGCAGTGGCGTAGGAACCGGAGGGGGGGGGGCTGAGTATGTTAACACAATTTCTTGTCAACGTTAATTCTGTTGAATTACTTCTTTCCTGAGTTCATGCAGGACGAGTGCTGTTCCAGGTAAGCTCTAATAAGATAATTCACCATTATTCGAATTTATTTCTCTTGGGATGATGTTGATTCCTGTTGCGCATTCCAAAGCAAACTATTCTGATTTGCAACATGTCAACAGTTTTGTCTTCCTAGATGTCATCTATATTTAGACTACTCACGTCAAAGCTGCTTGTCTTAGAACTCAGATTTTTTTAAATACCTTTTCTATTGGAGCATGTACCTTTGGGAGTTGTGATGGACAAGAAGGTATTGCCTTGATTAGTTCGGAGATGCACCCGTTGCACTCGCTGGTTTTCATCAGCAATCACCTTGCCCACTCGTCGAAGTTATGATTGTTATCTGACTAAAATTTGCAGAAACCGTTTCAGAGAGTCGCTTACAACTTAATCGAAGTGTTTTGCTATTGTTAGGAAATTGTGCACAACACCTAAAATATAATATTTGCCGTTACTACTGTCACAACAAGCGAGGCAAAATTAATCTTCATTAAATGAAAATCACTTGCTACTTGGCTTTGACATCATAAGAAATCAACAACTTTTATGCTCACATCATGTTTCAACTGCTGTTTGGTTATTACTATATTTAGATACACACCTGCGGATCAGCTGACTTCATGGGCGCAACAGTAGAGCGTCTGACTCCGGATCAAAAGGTTGCATGTTCAAATCACGTCGGGAGCAAATAATTTATCTTTTAAATTTTTTTTTTGGGGGGTTAGCACGTAAACTTGCACTGCGACCACTATAAGGCTGAACATTATGATTATTGTATTAAATTAAATTAAGACGGAGTTATTGGGTGGAAGAAGAAACTCCAAATGTCAATAAAATATCCCCCTCCCCCCCCCACAAATAAAAAAAGATCAACGCGCATATCTGCCGTGACCAGGATACGAACCTGGGTTATTGCGGCCACAACGCAATGTACTAACCACTATACGATCACGGCTAACAAGTTGTCTTGTTAACATCGCCTCCACGACTTTACTAAAACTACATTGTAACCCAGATTATACCGCAAACTCATGTCTTAAGAAAAAGACTCTGATTTGAGCTACAATGAACTTTTGTTGTCATGCGTACATCATTCGGCTGTAATAGTAAAAATGCACTGCTACAAAGCTTTTATCGAATCTCTACCCCTCTATGCTTAAGCTGAAAATACGAATATATATAATAATGAATATTAGTTTTACATTCTTGTATAATATTATAGGCTTACCTGATACTCCACTTCACCAATTACATAGTTGTTGCTTCAATTGAATGATTATCCATTTCAATAATTCAATAAATCAAATTGAATCCCGATTATCAGAGTACAATTGATTTGAATGCACCGTAAGCGAAGGTCTTAGTGGTGATCATAAATAGAACACAACTGATTTGTAACTATTAGTGTAATTATCAAATTACCATTATAACAACCTCATTTCAATGTCCATTTTCGATGTTGAATTGCAGGACGATTTAAGACACTTGGGTAGCAATCGCGGACCATTGGCCCACATGGTAAGCCAGTTAGCTTTAATTAGACAGTCAGATCAACGGATTTACAGAGCAAACGTAGTTAATTCCATTCCCACTGGAGACCAGCTACAACTGATCACCGAAACGAAATAAAATCGTTTTCCGACGGACGGAAATATTTCGAGCAGAGCTACGAACTGAATTTGAAATTCCTTGCAAACTCAGTTATGTATGCATTGAGTGTGAAAATAATCGTTTCAATGTGTCGATTGATCAGAACAATTTAATTGCATAGCAACGGTTGCCATGACAAATACAATTCCATCAATCAAGTCGATGACGAAGTGGATTAAGATCAAGGATGTGGCTTCAGCCTGTCGATCATGCGAAATTTGCGTCAACGATACACGGATCCAACACGCGCTTGCATAAATCCCCATTTCGTGTGATCGGAATCTCATGCCTCCGTATTCCCCCCTCTGTCGTCTGCTTAGAATTCGCCTTTGAAGTCGCCCACATAGAGGTAGTAATATATATAGAGGAAGCATGCTATGTTTTTTTTGGTTCCTACGCGTGAATATAGGTCAGACTGATCAGCTGACTGCTGAGTAAATTATGGGATAGCATTCAGCCGGAAGGAAGTACTTCCACAGCCACCTTTTCCCCACTTCACCGATACGTTAGACTGCGTGCCGGGGTTTCGGGGACCATGAGCGGGCTAACTTTACTTATACTCGGTCTATGGTCACCCCAAACAAAAGTTTTCCATTCCAAATGGCGCACTGATGCATGTCTATCCTACGTGCATACCGCGTGTTCAGTGACTACCAGGTATATTTATGGTTTGCATGATATACGAGATACACGTATATGCTCGTATACGTTTCGTTGACTAAAGTAGGAATGTTTATGCATGTAGACAAAATCCAACCACAGCCACCAAAATAACCGCAAGTTATACATGTATTCTACTGTGAAATGGTGCAAAAGTGCTGGTAGCTGCACTCAACAATTCTGTATTCTGCGCAGGGGTTTTCAGTCTTTTGCAAGATTTTGGGGGCACTCTCTCGTATTGCTTCGCAGATTGATCTTGCATTGATTGAACGGACCATCCTGAGTGTTAGTCCCGGGAGACCATCATATTTAACATTCCTTTGTCAGACAAAGGCCACGGTTAAATACCAGGTGACCCTTTGGTGTAGGTTTACTGTACACGAAAGCTCTTTAGCGTGCTTCACAAGCTTCTAAACTAGGTCTACCTTGTGTTAATACCTTATAATACCGCATTGCAAGGCGTGATTAAGGTATTTTGATACGCAAGTGATGCACGCTTTCTTAATAGCATTTCTTAATAGCCTTAATAGCCTCATTTTCAAAAAGAATCAAATCTCATTTCATTAGCCTCATTTTCAAAAAGAATCAAATCTCATTTCATCAATCAATATTCATATCAATGTTTAATAGAAAACTGCTATGTCTGCAATAACCAAAATTAATATCCTATCAATAGTTCTCTCTCCCTCTCATGCTCGTCTCATATCATTATCATCATGAATATCGTTATCATCTCATCATCCCCCGGGGTGGCCAGCGCGAAAACGGACACTTGTTGTGCCTTAGCCTGGTCTCCCTGCATCATCATACTATCATCATCGTCATTACTACCATTAGTCTGCACCCGGAAGAAGAAAAAAAAGAAAAAAAAAAAAAAAAAAAAAGAAATATATATATTTTTGAATTATTATTATTTTTTTTCTCCCCGTTTAAATTCATATTGATGTATGTTGTTGTTAAATAAATGGTTTCTCTCTTTCTCTCTCTAATAGCACCTTTCACCTGTTACCTTGAGAGTATATTCCATATGATCAAAATCAGAGGAATGAGTTGGGATCGCCTGGTTGTTTTAGTACTGCCATAATATATAACACCAAATTTTTGCGATAGTTCTACATGTATTTTCCTTCAGTGAGTTTGACATATTTTATCAAGATTTTTATGTTGCGCAATTGAGCGTGAAGAGTTAGGATAATCAATAACAATAATAAATAACATCACTGAAAAGCTAAGTCCATCCCCAACAAATTGGTGTGAGTTAGACGTTCGGGCATGGAGCAGTAATTGCCGAGCAATGAAGTAAAACGTAACAATGTAACGCTTGCGTAATTGCCATGTCAGTAGCGTTTTTGGCGGGAAAAACGTCGAGTGTGGTATTTTTCTTGTGCACCTGGTTAAACGCCTTGGACGAGTCAAGGGGAAGTCAAAATACATATGAATCGTTCGATTATAATGATGAACAACTTATTGCATAACCACATGGCACATAACAGTGCTGGGCCTTAAATCCGAATCGCAGATCACTAATACGCCTCTTCTTCAAAGGTAAAACATACAAACAGGGTAGGTGCATTAGATCGATTCATTGAGACATAAACACTGAATTTGGAGTAGGGAGAGAACTCGACACTATATGTCTCAGGATATGCAGTATTAGTGGGTTATACGGAATGCAATCCAATGTCTTCAACGGAGGCGGAGATCCTATTCGCATCCGAGGCCCCTGTCAGCGTAGTCGTACTTATCTTGCACAACAACCGACCAAGGCTGGACGCTGCGTGTCAATGTCTATGGAACTATATACCTGTGATTGTGGTTTCGTCAATGACTCAGTGTACACCACAGAATTGCTAAGTTTTCACGTTATCGACTGAAGCGAAAAGAAGGGGAGATTAGAAGAATATTACACAATTATTAAGAAAAAAAAAAAAGAAAAAGAAGGAAACACCAAAACCGGAAACAACCTCCGGGGGGACTCGAACCCACAACCCCTACTGAGGAGGCCGATGCATTTTACATCTGCCCACAGATGCTTGTGTTGAAATGGGCCGAGAAGCACGAACAGCCCAGCTTAGACTTATTAACATAACGAATGTGACATTTTCGCAACAGTGCTTATTAAGACCCTACCGAGAACCTTACATGTAGATATATGTGCAAGTAAATTTTTGATCATACCTGCCTCATATCTCCATTTTGATATTATGGTTGCCAATGCTTGAACGAGAATCTCACCCTCAATTTTAATCAATGGAATTAATTAGCAGAAAAAATACCCTTTCCAACGTCCAATTTTGGTAACAAATGTTTTCTTCCATAAGCACTCAGAACACTACCTTAAACCATCGATCAAACATTTGTTGCAGATTATTATTATTATTATTATTATTATTATTATTATTATTATTATTATTATTATTATTATTATTATTATTATTATTATTATTATTATTATTATTATTATTATTATTATTATTATTATTATTATTATTATTATTATTATTTTATTTTTTTTTTATTTTTATATATTTATTTATTTATTATATTTTATATATTTTATATTTTATTATATTTTATTTATTTATTATACATATTTTTTTTTTGTTACAAATCGAGGTAATATTGGCTCTAAATGAAATGACAAAATTTCGGCACATATATCGGCGGAGAGTACCACGCACGATCTTTCTGGGAAGATCTGTAATATTGTGGCGGAGATCATTTACCCGTTCTATTGTCTGATGTATTAGTGCGCATAATGACACAATATAGATCTGCCACGTACATTCTGGGAGAATACACAAAGCCTTAATTTTGGCCGTTGGAACTGCTTGCTCCAAACAATCACTTCATCAGATACCCGAATAATAGGAGAGTTCTACTTAACACCACTACTACAAGTCCAATTCGTTATAAGCCGTTTGCACTTTTCAGTTTTGTTTAGTAACTTTTTATGGACCAATGAAGCCAACCTGCGTACCGATGTCTTTGGATCTTATTCATTATATAGTAACATATAAGAATATTAAAACTGTATCATCATGATAACCAGAAGATTTTAGCCTGTTTCTTCGCCCTAAGATTTTGTCCGATAGCTTCGAGATTCATACGGTTTGTGACGTCGGCTAATCGTTTAATTGGCTCCAAGGGTAAAACGGTTGAGATGGCATTGCTTGGATTCACTCACTTTTTCCCCCTATATTTTCTTATACTCTACAATCGCTGTCGTTTATCTCCGGTGCAAATCAGAAGTCTGAAAACGAGTTAAGTGCATTTCTTGGAAACAAGTGAGCCGATTGCGACTTTTGACCAGGCTTTGTCATCGCCTTTTTGGAGTTCCGAGAAATGTTGATAACTGTGAATCATAGAATAAGACCAACAATCGATATTCCCTGTCAGAATAATTCGATGACATGTCAGTGAATGCAAATGAAATTTTCGACAGCTGATGGCCTGGAGTGCGTGCCCTAATTGAAATAAACGGGTCCAATATAGTGAAGAAAACCTAGACGAATAACGAATATCGAGACAGAGAATTCAAGAATATTCAAGCACAGAAAATATTATAATTAGGTCAGGGTTCATAATATTGCGAGGCTCAGATTGGTTGGGAACTTTAAATTATAACTTTGAATTAAACATTAGATGACTGCCCTTCGGCGAAATGCGATTTGCACACAGTGGCTGCAGTCTCACACTCTATGCATTCACAAACGACTAACTTAATGAATCTGTCGGTTTACCAGTATTACGATTCAGTGACTCACCACATCCGTCATTATTCAAGCTGTTCTCTACATTCTTGACGAATTGGTGCACCCGACTGCCCCTTTGATTGAGCTATACAGCTTTAGGTATTAAAAGAAGCTGCGTTGCTCTGCAGCTGTCCATGGTTTGTGTTGCCCCTGGACACATAGTGCATCCGCCGGCCACAACCTCCCCAATGGATCCATAATTCCATATGTCGTCTGTATACAGCAACTTAGTTGCAGTTCCCTGACTACACAATAATAAAAAGCAAACTCTCAGCTCAGGAACCAAGGTCTCAGGTGTAGGATCTGAGAAAAAAGTGCAACAAAAACGATCGAGTCCTTGATTTGGAGTGCTTCCTCGATTCACATTTTGGTTCTTGTTCCTTAGAAATGTTCATGAATAATACCTTTATACTGCAGATAAAGGATGTCACCACTGTATGATTCAAGACGCCAGCAGATCTATAATGACGAAATATAAAAGCCCTTGTGTTTGATCCAGGAGCATTTTATGGAGCAATTCCATGCGCAATTTCCGTGGAAGAGCAAATTGTTCCTCGTACGTCCTCCGATGTCATCATTAGTGGCCGCCGTGCCCAAGAGCACATTTTATGACGTCAGCGAGGACGATGTAAAGTGATCAACAAGGGCTACAAACGCAGGTACATGGACATCAACTTAACAATTGTGAGTCACGATGTCCAAGCACTTATGATGCACCAATTTAATGCTGCTGAAAAGTTTGGGCATCGAGCAAAAATATATTATGCTTGAGAAGAATGGCGCAGTCTGATATTCCAACACCCTGTACCTCAAGTGAACGAACTTACAGCACGATGAAATTTCTTATCCATGTGAGTGAGACATGGATTAAAAGATCTAAGAAATTGTTAATTATCGATTAATCATAGGTTGGCGACTGAATTATTAGATTCTGTGCTCCACTAGAAAAACTAAAGACATTTTTATTGAGAAGTTCTTATTTCATTAAATTGCGCGTCCAAGTTGTCTTGTTAGCTGTGGGATCGAACGACCGGTGAACCCTTTCGTATTCCAAACGATGTCATTCTGAGAAGCCTCGCTTTTCCACGAAGATAATCACGCCTCGTGATACAGAAGACAGGTGCTCATTTAGATTAATAGTTAGCCTAATGGGCACATCTTTTGAAGTTGTATCTACAATGGAACGAATGGACGACGCATTACGCAATTCACGTCACTTTGAACAAGGAACTAATAATGCAGCAAGCTTGGAGGCCATCGATCCAATCACGTCCGTCCAGTGTCCATTTAGACCACTCCAATGTCGGCATGTCTATTTTGTAATCTGTAGCAAAGACCTTGAGAGTGATACGTTTGCTTTGAGTAATGGTTGATCGTTCCACAGAGAGACATGTCAGCTTTTAATAACTGATTTCCGGTGATGATGAGTATACATGTAATTATGGAGAAGCGCATTTCTTGATTGGTCTGGTTCATTTCAATTCGGGATGTTGTCCTACATATAATGGCTAACGAATGAGGCTTTTAATTCTTATACATGATTAATGCCACCATGAAATATGAAATAAATAATTTTAAAGTGTTATAAGCATAACCTGAGAACCAGAGAGGGCATACACAAAACACAAGGAAAACCCCCCACCCGCCCAGCAGTCCGCACCCCTTGGGGAAGAAACGGCTGCTCACCAGCAAATATGGTTGAAGGATTTTGCATAGTGGCCAATAAAGGATGTCCCCAATTCGCCAAAAGGACAAATGTCATCAAAAGAGAAAGAAAAAATGCCCCCTAATCGTAACATCTCGGAGCCTACGGGTTGAACAAAAGAGGTTTCTTCTTGAAAGCACAATAAGCTTCACTCATTGGGCTGTGAACCACGCTGGAGCCATCTTTTTAATAGCGAATCTCCGAATGCTCCAAGCTTGCCCAATCAGGGTCATTGCATGCATGACGTCATGCTTGATAAGTACATGCCCGTCAAATGAACCAACCGACCTAACCATTATGCATGTTTAGAGCTCCCACACAGCTGCAGAAGTTATATTAGGAAACGAGGTTCGCCGCTTGATAGAAAAGCGTCTTTAGATTTGATCTACCCCCATCCTAAATCAACCATAATGATTCTTCTGAGAGCATACTAAAACTCATTTTATGAAACATAGAATAGAGAAGGGGGTGTGTCTGTACTGATCAAACAATTTAATATCTGAATACGTGCTGCCACCATAGTAGGCAACATCATACGCCAGGTGCGAAGCAATGTTGACTGACCTCCTCAGTAATGCCGAAATTAATGAGGAACCCTGACTTCTGACCTTGAAGTTATGCAATAATCCAATTGCCACGTGTTTGGCATTTTTGTCTTATATCTGGCATACGAGGGCGTGCAATATGTTTCAAGGCTTTCAGTTTAACATAAGCGCACTCAAGACATGCTGTTTGCTATAGTATGGGTGCACCATAAAGATCTTATGTGTCCATTGACTCATTCAGAATAGAATAACTGATATTGTGATTGCGCAGACGACACGTGGCATCTTTGCCCACATCGGAGACAACCAATGTAGCTATCGCTCGTGATAGGAATTCACGACAAGCGTTACAAAGACTCCGTCGTTGCGGATACAATGTATATGCTAATCGGGGGCGGATCATCTCATGGTGCTTATACAGCTTAGTTTGCAAGGGGAAAATCTCACGCATTGCCATATGATTACACGATAACATTCAAACGTGTCAAGGAAGCGAAATTGTTTTGCAACAGTTTTTAGGCTTTAAAAGACGTTGATTCGATTCATGACGCCATCTCAGCCTGAAGGTCAAAGCAGATAGCCGTTGAGGGACTCATGAATGAATTTGATTGCCAGAAATGAATGTGCAGAGATCAGGACGACAATGATCGATTGAGCCACCCCTCCATCGGATCAGATTAATAGCCAGAGGCATTCCATTGGCATAGGGCCTCGACCCTTGGATGACCAATGAGTCAATGACCTGAGAACGTTTTATTCATTCTTCTTCGTGTAATCTTCTTGAGGATTATATTCATTTTATAGCTCGTTATATGTAGCAAATTTATTGATACTGTATTCGTAGTTGCATTATTACCCGGATCGGATTGTGATATTGCACATACATGTATTCTGACCCAACAAATTTTCTATCATCTCACTGTACAAACAGAAATCTCCTAATGGGCAAGGGTAACTTCATAGTATATGATTATCAGGCCAAACTTTTGATGAGATGGAGCTAGGCTTAAAAATACTAAATTACCAAAACATTCGAGACCGATGTCCAACATTGTCGTCAAACTACGCCCCATCTATTCTTCATCCCACTGAACTAATAGGTCGTTAACCATTTTCTGGATTTATCTTTCCAGACGAACGTCTTTGCTAGTTTATTTCCTTCGGTTGGTCTGGCCAATGACCAATTCACGCAGTGGGAAAACGGTTGTGGGTGTAATATATCATGGTGGTATTTTCTGGTGATTTGTTTACCAAGGTTGGACATCAAAATTTGAATGCTTTACTTCCAATAGAGAGGGCTTTCACAGGTGTAGCATATGGAAAAATTCGCTTATGGCACCGGTGGCATTGGAGAACTCATTACTTAATAACTTATTTTGGCTATAGAGTAATAAGCACCATCTTTCTCCACCGCATCCCAATCACCAGAAATGGGAATTCCATTCTGATCTCCTCATCACATTTCTTTCCTAAGTTTGCCCATTTTTATAATCATCCCGATGCCACGTCTCCTGCCAAGGTCTGTTTTCTTCTGTAAAAGATAGAAGATGCGTGAGGAGAATTCTGCTTCTTTTATTTTTTCACGTCTCACAAATCGTATTACATTCCAGCCTGATTGACCATAGCAAAGTCGATCCCTCAGGGCACTATGAATAGCGCACTCTTTCATGTAGATTTTAACTGAGTCTAGCTCTACCATTTCGTGACGTTAAGTATACTGTTCAGTGATAACATCAAACTGCTTACTTCCCAATGAATTATTTATATTCATTCAACCTATAATCAATTAATTCTTTTGCAAAAAAAAACCTTATGGCAACCAATATTGTTCTGTACCGATCTTAAATTTCATTATTTCGGACACCAACTGAGCATGTTTATGATAATTTCTTGATTAGAGTACTGTCGATTTGAGTCAATTTCAGTGCGATGCTCTCGGGCATGCACCTATAATTACATTCATAATCAGTAATTTATTTTATCTTGTGGTGCACCTGTGCATCGAACCGCCTTACGTTCCCATCGCATGCCGCAATTGCCATTGTATACGGGATTGGCGGTCATCTTTCCTTTGATCCCTTCCACCTCCTTCATACTCCAGAAGATCCTACAGATTAAGAGGCTTTGCACTCCATTAGTCGGATCAGATCTAGATATGTGAAATCCCTAGGAGAAATGATCCTGTGTGTAATGTTAGCGAGCATTTCCGTGTGATATCACACGGGTATCACACGTGTGACATCCGTTTGATAACTATTCATCGCAAGTAAAATAATGAGGAATATACAAGGATACATGTTTCCTGCTTTTCCTTCTTGACTCATGGATTGTTATCAAATGATATTATAGGATGTTAAATTGCAATATGGTGCTTAGCCCACGGGGGAAATCCCACAATAAGATACATGTAAAATGCCCTAGAATATTCCTCTGCTTCTTACCATACTCCCTGGAATCTTCTACAATATTTTTTTTTCTGTATAATTATATGCTCGAGTTGCTTTAACGATCTTCAGTTTCCTTCAAACCGTCATACGATTAAACTATACAGGTTGCAATCCACCCATGAATACAACACAACCGATGCATATTATATGGAGAGTACGCAAACAAAGCCTCTGGGTGTATGTGAGCAATACATCGTCAGTCGTCAAATACTCCCAAAAAATGGGTGCCTCATTTCCTCCCATGGTGATTATGCGATAAAATGTTTTTGAAGAATGACGTAGAGTCCGATGGTGCAGATTTGCCCTGTAACAAATACTAACCCCTGTAATCACGATTCAGATATGCCAATGTTCGCAGCTGTGATATCGGAGTACATGTAGTTTTATAGCCTATGAATATTGATTGCGTAACACATGAGCCTTGTATTTGGGTAAAACTTTGGGTATCACTTTCACCGTTGATTGTAGTGCTCTGAATCACTAATCTGCAACTGATGAAACGCATGCTTGTATGGGAAATATATAAAATGATCTCAATGGCCAGCTACGATTATTTATCAACAATTTAGTGGTGATATAGCTTGACCCTTTTACTGTCTAGCGCTCAACGGTAGCTGCCATCAGTTTAATGCCAAATATCTGAGTTCATACACAGGTCCTCCAGCTGAAATTCTATTATTATACATTCGTAGTTGTGTCTCGATTAAGTGGGCACTAAAGACTCCATTAATAGTCAGTCATACGAGGGACTGAGTATTACAATGTCAGAAAAGATAATGCGATCTGAGAGCCAAAGCAACACGTCCAAATCGGCCCAAATCGACCCGATATGCTGCTCTTAATCCTAAGTTTGCACCTAACTCGGCCTTTTGTGGAGTTTTTAGCAGTGAGTTAAAAGATAAACCCGCGGTTTATAAGTTTGTATGGGTTCACTCTTGTTAGGGAAATATATTGATCAGCTAAAAGGTCCTCTTCAGTAATTGGATACTTGAATAAATGTAATTTCTAATGAAGCGAGTTTAGTTTTAAACTATTCATATGCATCTCCTTTTGCCAAGTACATTTTTGGGTGTCGTCATATGATTTCACATGCTCGAAAACACATGCAATTGCAGTGAGTTTGCTATCATGCCGGGCTGGTGATGTAGGTGTAGCAGTCGCCACATAAGTTTATCTCACACGTGCGCAATTCTGGAATATGAATCACGCAAGGTGATTAGACCAACGGTAACGAAAGATCTTGTTCGTGCATATTCTTCCAATTAGCCGGGAACGCAAACGATGTCCTTCCTCGTAGCTACCCAACAAAACAAGGTCCACATGAGTTTTACTCTCACAATTGCCCTTCCAGGCAGCTTCGCAGATCAATAATGTACATGTTGTGCAACAAATACATAATAGTTTATATGTTCTTTTGAGTGACAGTGATTGTGCCCTTAGCCTTGCGTTGTTTTTAACGGCCAAACCATTTGACTTTGGGGTAAATCAAGTCTTCGATTTTTTGTGTGGTCTGTTTTCAGATGCCGTTAAGATCGCCTGAAATCCGCCCGTATCCGAGCATCCTGCAGGCGCTCATGCGGTTTGGTCTCATTAGCTATTACGAAAAGGTTTTATGGATATTTTTTTCACCTTTTTTAATTTCTCCCTCAGTAACGTTTGCAATGCAAAAACCTCACAGCGTGGCAAATTTTGTTCTATGCTTCACTCATTAATGCTGGAAATTTTATATTTTTCAAAAATATTGGTGCCGTAATTAAAATTTGAAATCATGCTTGCATGTGACAACAATTTATATCAAAATTCTGAAATTAGATGTCATGATCATTTAATCACGGTCAACACTAGCATACAGTTTAAGTTAATGCATTTAATACAGGTTATTTAAAGAAGTCACACATCGAATTAAATGATTATGAAATATCTTTATTGGATAATTGATTATGCTCGATGTGTAATCTCTTGTACCGTATATAGGGATGCACGGAGGTTCGGGTTCCGACTCGGGCTGCTCGGAATCCGGGTTATTTCCCGAAGTTCCGGTTCCGGCAAAAATCGCCTGCGGTCCCGGAACTCGCGGCCGGATTTTGTGCTCACAAGAAAAAAAAATGTATCATCGATTCTATGTTGGCACCATGCATTTGAATTTGATGACAGGTGTTCGGGGCCAGAGTACTATAAATGACTGTTAAGATTCTTCCTATTTTTAAATCCTTCTATGTTTTTTTTTTTTTTTTTTTTTTTCTCTTCTTAATGGGACTCTCGTTCCGGGTTCCGCTCCATGTATTCATGTGCATAAACATAATATGTTTTTATAAATAAAAAAACTTGCATCATACACAGAACACTACTTTGGAGGAGGAGCTAGATTGTAGAGAAAATTTTGATCAAGTCTGAGAGCTGCTTTGCACCTTGGATTAACATGCATTGCTGTAATCGTGAATTATTATTAACGCACAAAATTAACATTTCTCCGTCATGCAACGTCTCTGAAATGTCAGGGTGTCATTTTTATTACAGGCTAAATGAGGATCTGTCGAGAGTTTTTATATACCCTCCATATTGAAAATGTCGTTCTTAAATGATACTTACGCAAGTATAACTGTTCCTGTCTGGTGGACAGCCCTTGTGGAACCACCATCGCTATGCCAGCTGTGCAGAATGTGTCAACCGATCCGCCCTAGCGGCTTTTGCGCTTGCGTTTACGAGCGGCGGCACCCTCGTCTGACGCTTCATGCTGCCCAGTGCTCTGACCCATCAGAGGAGGTGGCGGCCAACTGGTGATGGCACCCAACGCTGAAAAAAATATTATGAAATCAAAATCGTTATTTTTCTTACTATTTTATTGTTATTAACAGCAGATGAAAGGAAATAACCTAACATAGGAGAAAATTAAACAATAACATGTGTCATGTCAAAAGGTCCTTTCTTGTGGAACCTCGTGAGTCTATGGACTTCGTAGAACGCTGCTTTTCACATATTATGTTGTTGAGCGTCGTTCAGTTCAGCAATTCAGCTGGTATGCCGCTCAGAATGCCATGAATTTAATAGCAGTTTACCACTCTGTTGTTCACAACTAAGGAATTTATATCGCGACTAGGTCTTGGTCGTTAAATGTTTTTTAATGTCTATGAATACGGCCTAAGAAATATGAAAAACTTAACATTTCATGATTTCATCGCATTATTCTATGTCACACCCTGAGTTAATTTGGCAGTTGGGATGCTGACGCAGGCTGCTATAGAATTACGTGAATCGCATGTGTAGCTCTGTTGCGACAGGAAATAGGACGGAAGAATATTGCACTTGAGTGAGCGGTGTTTGATAGAAGGAATGAGGAAGACCGTAGGAGGGAGAATGTGACCAGAAGAGATATGTATATGTTTAGTGGATCAGATTCATTTTTGACATTTTCTTTTTTCATTTTAACCTCGATCACAATAGATGTGAAAACATCGAGCACGATTACACAAGAACAGTAAATCCCTTTTCTGCGTCTTTCAGTTATTCTTTGAATATCATACAACGAGTAAAATGTTGGTAAGCTGATGGTTACAAGTAGAGATGCACGGATAGTGAGTGACTTGTTCCGGATAATCGGATAATTATCCTTTATTATTATCGAAAGACATCACCAGAAAAATGAAGCGCATGGGCATTAACATCTTAGGCCTATCAAAAGTTCGTTGGACAGACAGCGGCAAAGTTACACCAAACAACCATCTGGTCATTTACTCAGAAGGGCAACATATTATGAGAGAGGGGTCAAATTCATCCTCAACCAGCAAAAAGAGAAGGCACTGAAAGGTTTCCTGGCAATATCAGACAGAGTCATTCTAGTCAAGTTACACTCGAAACCAATGGACGCGAATATCATCCAAGTGTATGCTCCAACTTGTGACAGCAGCACAGAAGACATCGAAGATTTCTATGAAACAGTTGAAAAGGCAACGAAAATATGCAAATCTTAAGAGAATACTATCATTCTTGGATACTTCAACGCTAAAGTCGGCGAAGAGAGGAGAGACAATGTCGTTGGACCATATGGTCTTGGAATTGCGAATGAGAGCTAAGAAGATCTAGTAGAATGGGCCAGGCAGAACAATTTTATCATTGGTAACACTTGGTTCAAAGGGCCAGCACGCAGAAGGTAGACATGGAGAACTCCGAGAAGCCCAGGACATAACATCCGTAATCAATTGATTATTTATTGGTGCAAGAACTTTTTAGAAATTCTGTCAAGTGCTGTAAGTCATATCCCGGAGCCGACTGTGGGAGTGACCATAATCCCGTCATAGCAACAGTTAAGCAGAAACTTAGAGAAGCAAAGCCAAGCAAGAAACTAGATCTTGAACTATTGAAGACCATGCCGAAAGTGAAGGAAGACTTCGTCTACGAAGTAAACAACCGTTTCCAAGTCTTAGCAGAGACAAACACGACAGGTATTGAAACGGAAGGGAGAAAAATTGCTGAAAGTATAAGATCTGCGGCTGAGAAAACTATACCACCAAAGAAAAGGAAGAGGAAGAAAATCTGAATAACAGAGGAGATTCTAGATAATATGGATGAACGGAAAACTATTAAAGGGATGGAGAACTGGTTAAACATTGACTTTGAGTCGTTATTTGATGCACCAAAAATGATTCCTATGCCTTGCCCACACAAGGAATATCATCCCTAACGATTTGGCGGGAGATATATTGCTAATTAGGCGTGACGTCAGACGCTGTGATGAAACACCGAGTTGCCCATCTTTTACAATGGGCCTCGTCACATCACCGTGTCCTGCGAATAAACCCCTGGATATTTTTTTATTTTCTTTTCGGAAATAGATAGAATAATTATTTTGCCACCAGTCAGGCGCGAAAAAAAAAATATTTTTTGCTATTTTTCTTATTTTAACAAGCGATTTTCTAGGACACTTACCATGGTTTCTCATCCTGAAACAGTAAAAAGGTCAGCCAGAGTGCACCACGCATGCGTTTTTGTTTCGTAAACAACAAAGATGTCCTTTTATGGCGATGATGATCTGCTCTGGTTGGCTGAAATCGATAGCTTCACGAGGGGAAAGGGACCAATCACGGCAAGCCCTCAGCTGACGTTTGCCTCCTATACTTCGTAATGGAAGCCATTCTCCCATAGGCGCAATGCAAACCCCGATATTCGGAATGCATTATTTCCTTACGTTTGCATCCAGGCATGGTGTTTTTGGCACGGAATGCTATCAATCGGTGCTATGAGTCAATAGAACCTCCCTTAAAATTCTTCCATCCCTTTAAGAGCAAGAACACGACAAAATATGCTGAGTTAGATGAAGAGATCAAAGGGATGTACAATACCGCAAAGGAAGAGTGGCTGAACAAAGAGTGTGATGAGCTAGAGAGATTGCATTTGACTGACGCAAAGCAAATGTATGAGAAAGTAAAATATCTCAGTGGGAAGAAGAGATCACAACCGGCAGGATGCATTCAGTCAAAGGAATGAAACATCATTATGGAGAAAGACAAGATCAGAGAGAGATGGACAGAGTACATACAAGAACTGTACAACAGTGAGAGAGATGACAATTTCACTGTGGAGTATAATGAAGAAGGGGCAGCTACCTTGGCAGTGGAGGTGAGAAACGCTTTGAAGAAAATGAAGACCAGAAAGGCAACTGGAGCCGATGGTGTAGCCGTGGAAATGTTTAGTGCATTAGAAGATCTTGGTGTGCAAAAGCTCACTAACATTCTGAACAAGATATACGACACAGGGAACATTCCAGAAGATCTACTGAAATCAGTATTCATAGCTCTCCCGAAGAAACCAGGTGCGACTGAATGTGGTCAGCATCGCACTACTGAGCCATATAACCAAAATACTGCTACGTATCATCATGATGCGGAATAGAAATATAATCAAGCAAGAGGTGGTGGAAGAACAATGCGGCTTTGTGGATGGCAAAGCGACAAGGAATTCGATCTATATCTTGAGGATGTTGTCAGAAAAAGCAAGTGAAATGCAGAATGATCTTTACCTTTGTTTTATCGATTACACTAAAGCGTTTGATACGATCGACCACGAACTTTTGATAAGAATATTACAGAATTTGAACATCGATGGAAAAGATCTTAGGATAATGAAAAACCTGCACTGGCAACAGACAGCGTGCGTGAGACATAAAAATGAGTTCGTTTAGGTGGTGTTCTGTCACCGCACTTTTTTCGCTACACAGTGAATATATAATGCGATAGCTCAAGGGACTCTCAAGCATCAAAGTTGAAGGTCATAGTATCAATAACCTCCGATATGCCGACGACACTGTACTGATAGCAAGTTCAGAAGCAGACTTACAACACCTATTGGACATTGTTGACAGAGAAAGCGAAAACGTCCGGCTTGGACTCAACACTAAGAAAACTGTCACAATGGTCATCTTCAAAAAGGCAGACACACCAACATGCAATTTGAAGCATGAAGAACTCCACATTGGTTCAGGTTGAGAAGTTTAAATATCTTGGTTCCACAATCTACAGCGACGGAAGATCTGCGCAGGAATTAAGAATACGAATTGCACAATTAAAGAGTGTATTTGCAGATCTATCCAAAATACTGACAGACCCTCGAATTTCGATGACCATCAGGTAGAGAGTACTGAACTGCTATGTCATTCCAATAATGAAGTACGGCAGTGAGGCTTGGACGCTGAATAACAGCACAGCGAGTATTATTGACGCAGCAGAGATGTGGTTCTATTGGAGAATGATGCGGATCTCATACATGAACAGAATAACACATGTTGAATTTTTAAGAAGAGCGGGGGAAGAGACGAATCTATGTATGCCACATTCAACCCTGGATGTGATGCTTATGCAACAGATAGCAAAGTAGTTATAGCATGGTTTCATAGAAAACAAGAGCCCATTTACACTACAAATTAAGCAAATGTTCTCATTATGAGTAAATATATCGCCCCCTGAATAGCAGTGCTTTGACTATTCATGTTCCAAATTGCATGTGACAAGTTTGGGGCCATTTACATGTATCGTGTTGTTAACGAGGTCTTCTGAGCTAGAATTAGGGGTTATCTGTGGGGAATAATTTTCCTGTCCCGAGTCGCCTTTTCAAGGGAAATGCCAACCGAATGTATGCATACGATGTAGTTAACAGGAAGACACATATAAAATAAATAAATCTTTGGGGAATGTCAGAGTTAATTCTATAGGACAATGTACATCAATTAAATCGGGAAACACATGTATATCAATTAAATGGGGAAGCACATGTATTTCAATTAAATTAAGGGGGAGCACATGCCATGCAATGAAGACAAACGATCGAAATCACGATCAAACGCTATCGTTATATATTCCAATATGCAATTCAATGGTTCAAAATCCCAAGAAGTTTTTTTTTTCTCTCTCTCTCCTGTGCATGTGGGTGACCTTTAAATACACCTGTAACGAACGTTCAGTCTATTACATGTGCCTTAGAATCGTCCCACCTGCATTGTAGTCATTTTGTATTATAATTCAAGGTCATTGAAGGTGATGAATGTGCATCTTGAGCTGACTTGCACGTACTACATCAGTGAGGTTGTACATGGCAGCATGCGTAACGGCAATGACGTCGCTGTTATGGCATCATTACCGCCAATACCTGCTACAATAAACGTCACGTCAGTTCAGAGCTGTTAATGCACTGACGAGGAAAGCAAGGCAATTGAGTGGAAATTAAAAACATAAAATCTACATCACAGCCTCCTTCATCGTGTTGGCCCTTTGAGCCGCACACGTGGCGAACCTCTGATGTATGCTGGCTGGTTTAGAATCCCTCTTGCAGCTCTACACAACGGGTGACCGGGGAAGGATTGCAGGTCACGGAGGTCAATGAACTTGTGTTGGTCATTTAGGCAAAATAATGAGGACTTGCACTGCTGCTTCAGTGATCCTTAATTAATAATCCTTTAATCATCAATTCTCCGACCTTTGTGAATCCGACTCTCTTCACAATCCGACTCAGTGTTAGGGGCGTATAAAACTTATAAAAATATACTTATAAAAATGATAAATTAATCGGCTCAACAATTCCTTCGTTTCCGAACATGTGTGATATTTTTGGAATTTTAGTTATCTGTTTTGTTTTTGTTTTGTTTTTGTTTTTTTTTTGCGAGCAAGATGCACCATTTTTGCCTTGGTTTTTGTAAAACTTTAAATTGACAATATATTTTCCATACATTATTATACGAATTTAAAACACACTTTTATAAAAAATAAATGCAAATAACTGCGCCAACGATCTAAGCAAGACAACAACAATGAAATTATTCTCATTTAGCGTAAGTTATAATTTGACAAGGGACAGCAACTACAAGGTTTTTGTCGCTTAAGCTTCGATTTTTTTTCTAATAGTCTTTCATCAAGAGGAGTTCAACTGGAGGATTACAGTATATGTATGTATACGCTATTTCAATGCGAGCATGTTGTAGATTTTCAGGCCATCTTCATTTTTCAGATTGGGCCGAGATAACACTTTAACCAATTAGACGAATATATGTCTTACTTCCAAACATTCTCACGTGTATGCATGCGATCATTATAATAAAATGCGGGCAAATTTAACGATAGCATTTCAAGTACATAATAATGTGACTGATTTTCTGCGGATTTTAAGTGGTCTTAAATTCTTATGATGGACACTAGTTTTGGCTGATAAAGTGCGCACTCAGCATTGTATCGCACTCTTCAGCTAAATATACGGGGCCACGCTTGATCCAGGACAACACCACCTATTTATATTGTGACCTTTTCGTCCTCTCCAGTCTGAGCCACAACTCGTCACAATCATACACCCTCAGTCTGGGTTCATGGCCAATAATTATTACGTAATATGCACAAGTAAACCCATCCTCCTCCGTATATTTGTCTTGGATTTTTTGAACTCATTCATCACGTGTTCGAATTAATGGAGCACACAGCACACAGATTCCGGACACGCAGATGCAGTGTGCTCGGCTCGGCCTGGGCGCTGTGCGAGGTGGGGTACATTCAGCCCCCCAAATTGCCATCGCTTGTAGATTATTGAATTCCGGGAAGTTTCATTCACACACCAAGATATTTGATGGAATTTGATGTGGGATAAGATTACAGTTTAATTAAACGTAGCTCGATCAATTGGCAGGAAGTCCAAGGCATAGTTATAACGTAATCTTCCTCCTTATCTTTCATCTCCTGAATGATGATTGAATGGCAATCTTTTTTGCGTTAATACGTTTAAGGGTGTATTTTTTCCTGCATAGCAGACTTTAGACATATTTTTATGAAAGTTAAGAATTAGTAATTTGAAATAAAGAAATTGCTCTTTTTAAAATATTGCTCGAGTTTTGTTTGTTTGTTTTTTTGTTTGTTTGTTTTTTTTTTTGTATATACATATCTTTCTGATGTAATAATTATTACGCTCTCTATTTGTATAGGAAATTGAATTTTGTTTTTACGAGGGTTGTTCGAAAAGTTCCCGGACCGCGTGAACACAGAAAGTTGAAAATTGGCTTGAATCGATAGGTTATTATTCCGAATGAATTTAGAAGCATTAATTTTACCAGAAAGTCACAAATTCACAGCTGATGTCAATGTGTATGAGCAGGGGTCGGAATTTTATGACTCCTGAATTATGTTTTTGATTCAAAATATATTATAATATAATATTCATTTTCAAAGAATTCTTACGCGAAGACGCATCAAAACATTAGAAAATAATTTGGTACGTAACATTCTGATGAAATTATTGTATAATAGTCAAATGAGGCTCAGAAAAGGATTACTAGCATTTAACCCATACATGTATTTGCGTTTTCTTTGGCAATTATACGAGAATCAATATCATCAAACATTTACAACTAGAAACAAACAATTATTTGTCAAGCACATACTTTTTCATGTTAATTTGCATGTATGTGTCAAGTTTTATCACACTGAGTCCAAAGAAGCTTGCTGGTCCCGTTAAAAGCGGACCATCAAGCTACTATTCCTATTCTTTTATTACTAGTCAGTTTAGTGAGATATTGTTTTATCCAGTTAAACATGTGATCTTTTGAATAGTTCTTTTATGGAGCTTCCGTCGCTTTTTATACTTAGAATTAATATTTTTTATCGTTTGTATCTTTCATATTTGATATTCTATAGTATACTATACTTGTCGCCCGGTGAGCCCTGAACGAGCATTAAGGAATGCCATATCTCTTGTATGGCGTTTCAATACAAACTCTCTGGTTTGTTTTGATTTTATGAGATAAACATTAGTGCTACTGTCACAACAATAGCACTCTCAAACAAAACAATAGTACGAGAGCGTTGCCTAAATTAGGCGTTCAATGAAGCTTATCCATGGTCCAGGGCTCTGTTTTCCGCCAGAAGTGGAAATATCGCGGAATGATGAGTGCACTCAATTAATTGAGTTAAATAGCTTTAAATTAATGTCGATGAAATTAAAATAGAAATGATAGGAATAGCTGCAAGGTATGATAGACTAACCATACCAAGTATTGATATCCCTTGTCTTTCCGTGATTTTTAAACTGCGATCTGTTTTGTAACACTTTCTCAGAAATGCACCATTGGAAAGCATTGAAATCTTTAACATGGAGTAGATAGACCACTTTTGGCCCACTCTGTATAATTAAAGGTCGGTTTGACCGCCTTCTCCCCGGACCCCCTTCAGCCCTCCCCTACATCGTGGCATGTGGCTGTCATGCGATAACTCCAAGAGGAAATTACCTTCGAAAACAGGAATCACATTTCAGGATGTTTGACAGGATCGAGTGCCGTTCATTTGGTCGTCTGTTGGTGATAGATATGTTGACATGCACAAATTGTTGATCCAATCATCATTTGTGAGAGAAACGCCTATAATTACAGCAAAAACGTTCTTCTTTGGCTGAACCAACCCAAAATTTGGGGTGTACATCGCATCGACAGGAAGTATCGTCATTAGTTAAAGCACCAACCCTGTTTTACACCTATACTGAACCGAAAATGCCAAGGAAGTGAACTGCAATAACATGGTTTGATTGGAGGAACACAATGGACAAGGGGTAAAAAAAAAACCTCTCAAAATCAAAATGCTTAAAATTCATCGTCAAATAATTATTCTCAGTAATCCTCAGCCCTTTGAGCTGTTAACTCACGTACCTAAAATAATTCACCACACATACAATTTTTGTTTTCGTAAAATTAACCCTGTAAGATACCATATCACTGCTTTGAATCAGCTCTCTGTTATGTTACATACATTGATTTCCATACTATTAACTAACTTGTTATTATTAAGGCATTTGAAGAACGTCGGATGTTACATACGTCGGGTTTCTTTTGCACTTTAATTAGTATATAGTTATATGAATACAAACCTTGCCTATTTAACGCTATTTTGAAATAATTTCGTATAATTGAATGTTCCTCTGTTCGCTGTTTCCTGATTCAGATAACTTACACGATAGCCTTCTTGCCATGACTTCTCATATTGAGATGAATATAATTATTATACGTGCTATAGACGACATAACAATGATATTTTTGCTAACGTGAACAGTAGGAAACCTCCTATCTGATACCCCCTCATCGCTAATTTGAACCTTTGTGTAAAGGTCGCTCGGGAGTCCTATCGAAAATGTGGTGTGGTTGTGTAGCGACATATATTGGGAGGAAATATTGGTCGAAGCCTGCATATACATCAGCACACGCGTTAACGTCTATTGCAACCACTTTTTATTGGAAATAGGTTGGCAAATAATATAATCACCCCGCATATGACGCCCACCTGTCCAACACGACCAGCGACTGCCATATTTCGATCCCGGAAGAAGTCTTTGCAAGACGTTATTCAAGTGAGATCAAAGCACGAACGCAATAATCCGTGAATATGACGGAGTTATTCAGTTTCTGCTAATTGAATCCGGTGGGCGTCATGCAAAGTGAGGCGGATATCAATCGACGCTATCATAGCTTGGCGTGTAGTGTGGCGATCAAATAAACGGAATTAGGTGCTCTCAACCTCTCAAGGTTTCATATTGGTTTCAACTTTGCCTCTTGTCTCAGGTATCTATAATTAGATCGAACGATCGAGCTAAGGCCAACAATCGCAAGTTAACCGTACTAGTATATGGAGGGCTCTTGGCATTGGGACCTTTATCATATTATATTAGTGCATACATGTCTGAGGAACCACGCAAGCACTATTTAACTGATGTTACTACGACCACCCTGTGTAAGACGACCACTCTCATCTGATTCACTGGTCGTTCTAGACCGGGTTTTCTGTACATGTATAAAATAATACCAATAACGGTCAGTAATGCCTTACTATTAACTTCTCAAACTATGTGGCATCCCTACAATATTATATGAGCATGTGTTCCTACTATAATATCTACTGATCAGCGGCGATTTGTCAACCATATAATTATATAAATTTTCTGTTTCGACGAGAAGGACCCTTGCCGTACCTCGCCTCATCAAAGGTAGCCCATCAAACACACGCAGGTAATTCGAATTGAGCGGCACTGGTGGCGCAGTGTAATTCAATCACAGCGTGCTTCTCTGGTGTCGTTAAGCAAACGACGAAGGCAACTTATTGATGAGACCCTCGAGTGAAATTTGCTTCACAAAGAGACACGTTCACTCCGTAGCAGTTCGCATGCACTGAAGGCAAGATACGCGGAACATCGGACTAATCTCACTTTGGTCTCATTGTTGCCAACTACACCTGCGGTTCCTCAGATGCGTTTATGTGATTCGATGCCCCAATTATTCCGCTGCCCGTAAAATAAATATCCGAATGGCAAAACGAATAAGGCCGATGATTATCCACTGTGACCGGCAATTAGCAAGATTTGTCAGAAGAAAAAGAACAGAATTAGAGTATTTTTCATAAACAGGGCGCGATGTATTCTGGTCTTTAGCGGGCAACAGGGTAATTACTACATGTAATAAGGTCACTGTTGTAAAATGTCAGTAGCATAATTACCACAGAACTCGGTTGTTGCTCAATGACGGCCATTTTCTTGCGCGCTTCGGATTTTGCGGACTAGACAAGCCTTTTCGTTGTTTGTCACAATTGATTTGTGATATACAGCTGTAGCCTATAATTAAGTATCCTCTTTTCTTTAAATACAGCATTCGTCTACTTCCTTTTCCAACCAAGGTAACTTAATATATTCTTGTAATTTCAGTGATTGATGTTGCATAAAGTAAATACATGTTTACACATCCTTAAATCGCAAAGCAATTATATAGTCTCCTTGAGTTCATGACCTTCAAGAGGCTGAAATGTCAGCCTGATCTACACGCTAAACATAGGCCAGTCAATTTAACACTGAAAAGGGGTCGACTCGGACAAAATTATTGCTACATAATTTATTTTTTAGTGGAATGCATGCGGAATGGCTCCCTTATTCGATTTGTTCTTGTATGCTTGCGTCTTTGATGGTTATATTATAATTACGGACCGTCAACAAAAGATGCCACAGTCAAAAGAAGACCATATGGCAGTGTAGCCGTACACTTCACTTCAGATAAGCCTTGTAGGTGTAAGAAGGAGAATCTCTTAGGCGATTCAAAAAGCAAACAGATAATCATTTCCTTGATTGCATTAGAGTTAGAGGGAGTTTGCTGCAATGCAAGCTGAAGGTGATTTAGACTTTACGCTAAAAACGATTGCAATAGCCAAAGAAAAGCATGTCATCCTGATCGAGGAGGATGCAGATCTGTTCATTTTACTTGACCATTAATATGAATATGCAATGCACCGTTCTTTGTGGGCATTATCCTGGTAGTTTTTGTGAATCATGCATATACTTTGACTTTTCTTCTATTTTCGCACCTGTGACTATCCAGACCCCACCGAAAACTATACAGGTACGTATGTTGGAATTAATACCACAATTTCTGGGTTGATCTCATCCAGATCTTCAATTTGATATGCTGTGTTTCTATGTTCAAGTCGTAAACTTACTTTTGGCTTAATCAAGGTAACTAATTCGCGATTTTACCTATGTTCCACCGAAGGTATTTTGTCCGATTTTGAGTATGTTATTAAAGGGGCCATTCCGCATGTTTTCCACTATTAATATATTCTGTCACAATTTTGTCCGGGTCGACCCCTAAATTGACTGGCCTAAAAGAAGGCTTTTAAGATCAGATCCAAGGATGTCCTCATCTCACACGTTTTAACTTTTAAGCCGATTTTTCTTTGTGATCCATTTCCGTCTAAGTGCCCCTTCTTCTGCTACTGTATCTGTATTGTCGATGCCTGGATCGAGAGTCCTGTCAGTGACGTCATTTCTAAGTATATTAATCAGTATGTTTTTTTTTTCCAGAGCCTTTCAAGGAATTTAAACAGGTCCATACTTGGCAAACCTCTCCATCGTTTAAGGGAGCTGGAACCCTAATTGAATTGGCTATTTATAAATAGATATTGTTTGACGAGTGTGCTCAGTGTAATGCATATCGCTATTCTATGACCTCATATGACCTCCATGACCCGTGAATTTAATTCGCCTAATACAACATCTTCGCCTTTAACGCTCAATCACACCGAATCAGAAGGTCTCCAGACAAATTGGAGAGCAATTGTCTCGCTACAATGGCTAGCACCATAATAATTACATTCATTAGGATAAACCATTGTCTCGCCTGTTACACAGGAAATCTCTAATGAGTATTTCTGTTTTCCAGTTAAATCAAGAGGATCATTCGGTTCACTTTAGTTCAGGGATTGACAATGGATATTATATCCGCTTTACTTATTATATCGGGCTCCTTGTTCCGTCTACATTTTATCTTGGAAACTTGTCCGTTAAAGCTGTTCCTTTGCATAGCCATCCATCTTCTTCCTCTTTCTCGTTTGTTTATTTATGTCCTTTGTGCACCGCCAGGGGTCATGGCTCGTTCATGTTCCAACAATGAAGTCAATTATACAATATTACCATGATATATAATGTAGTAAATACTCGCAATGTCTCACGAGGGCGCTCAGATATGTACAGCTGTGTCATCATTTTGCTTTTATCAATTTCTTTTTTTTTACGCTTGTTATGATTAAAGATTGCCGTGGAGCCTCACATAGGAGTTCTTTTTGAAAGTGTCCACGTTGGAGGATCTGGGAATATTTAATGGGGAAGAATATTGAATGTTTTTTTATGGAAACACAAATTTCGAAGGTTATTTTAATCTGATGTTGATGTTATCTTATTGGGCTTCTGCTGAGATGTGACCTTGAATCGTGGGTGACAATATGGAACCCTGCTGTACTGCCCTTCCTCTAGCACAACTTGCTTAAATATTGTCGCGTGTCCTGTCTTCCTTCTCGTAGCAAGGCTGTCGACTGCATCCAGCCCAAGAATTCTTACAGTTGTTTCCATAATACTGTATACTTGTGTATGCATGCGATTCATTTGAATCATCATGGAAACATAAATAAAATGAAATAAACAGAAAAATTTAGTCTTAAAAAGTCTCTCCGCGTGACAATTAATGTATTGAATAAAGATTGAAATGTATTTAGTGACATAAGGTACTCAGATAACAGTCATATTGATTATAAAATCACGACTAATGAGTTGAATGGACGAGTATCTCGCGTGTTATACACTATTGTGAAGATTCTGCAAGTTAATTTTCACCCAATTACCATGAACCCGCGAGCTACATGCACCTATTAGTGCACAATGAACACGCTATAGTTATTACGTAACTCACCAATGAGGAGGGGGGGGGGGGTTAAGCAGAGCCGAGGCACAAAAGTGATATTATATAGTATCAAATGAGTGAAAAAAGTCTGTGAATCGATGATCAAAGGATTATCTGACTTGTTATGCCAGCTATGCCCGCATCCCGCAAGGGCAGAATGGAATGATTGTAGTATATACCAGATTACCAAATTATATAAGTCAATACCATGGTTAGTGGCAATGTCAAGATATTCTAAACCAATGCTAACAAGTGTTACATCGTCACATTGCTGACATATGTAAAACTACATGTAGTGACATCCGAAACTCAAATAATGAACCAAATATAATGATTCAACACGAATACTTGCATAAAAAGCGATTAAATTATGTATATATCTATGCCACAATTATAGGCGACATAATTTTTCATCATAATCCACTGATAATATGTGTTATAAGGTATGGTGATGAGATGGAGTTAAGTGGGGTTTGCATGGATGTTGTGTAACAGCAAAGTAACAAGGTAAATGAAGGTAACTGGTAAAAATCGGTCCGCAGCGTATCAAATTACATTTGTACATTTGTACCTGCCTTTCTCACATCACAGCGAAGCAAACGCATGCATGTGTTGAAAATCCAGATTGATAATCTCCGTTTTTTTTCCGGGCACAAAAGCAACGAACTCACATGCCTCATACAAAAGATAATCCACCGGTGAATAATACCTTTAATGTCGAGATGATCTCTCTGAAGTCTCCAACATCGCCGCTCATTTCTCATGTTGCAACTGTAGATCTAATGCTCTTAAGTTCGCTGGACGCGTGTAGAATTAACGAGGCTTAAAACTAATGCTCAACTTCCGTTTCCTGCTGTGACGTCACGCCGACTTTCGTTTCATTTCAGCAGACAGAACCTTGAGTTACAAGTACAGAGGAAAAGGCTGGTCTCCTGTTGAGGCACTTTCAGCCTTACTTCTTGTTACATATAAACTCTACGTTGGTAGATCTGGTAAAAGGTTTCCAAAGAGATTTGTAATAATGCAGATGAAATCAGATTACTTCAATTTGTCTTCGAAACCATAGATGCTGTTGCAATTATCCAAATATCCGTGAAATCCCCAGGTGCCTTGGTGAGTGTCGGATATAGGGCCATTTAGTCACTCTCTGTGTCAATCTGTTTTGAAATTATTGTGCATGTTTTACTTTGGCGTGTGGATTCATAAAAGTCGTTGGTTTAGCATATACTGTAAAGACTGATCACGAGAATAAAAGGCTTCTGTTTATTGTTCCGTTTTGTCTTATCTGTTATCTGGGTCGTGATGCTGATTGCAGTAGAGGTTCGTCCTTTGACATGTTCAACATTAAGCGATGAATGTACTCACTCACTCATGAATTCACTTAAATTATTCTTATTCTTATTCTAATTCTTACTCTCTGCTCAAAAGTGTAATAAAACTATTACCAAAGTTAAAACAACCATTTCCTGCAGTGTTCATTAAAAGTGTGTCCTTTGTCACCTTAACAACTAGTATACATACACATGCGGTTGCCATTGTAACAGGTAGTAAGTGTGGACCTGCGATAAGCTTTCTTAAAGGTCGAAAAAAAAAAATTTGGGCCGATTGTGGCTTCAAAGTGCTTATTTAATGAGACAGAAAAACGTCAAGATTCTCCTACCCGACTCTTTCAGAGGAGGGAAGGGGGTTATGACGTCATAACTAGTGATGGACGAATATTGAATTTGTCAGAATATCCGAAGTAAAAGCTTCAAACAGTATATATTCGTCGATGCCGAATACGGAGCCGAATATATACCCCACTCCATTGCAGTGAAATCTTCGATCGTTATATAGACTGGTAAGATATACGCCCAATTAACACCACTTCGGGGTAGTTGACCAATCAAGAACAGCTCGGCATATGATTGGTCAGGTTTTGTCATGTGCTACGATGTTGTGTCTTCTTTTAAGCCAATAAGTTTAACGAAATTTACAAAAGTGCGCAATGCGATACTCCCCTGATAAAGCCCTAAGCCCCTCGGTAAACCAAATCACGAATAAGGAAGTTGTGCAATTATGTTTGCTTGATCATTAATTCTAATTTGATCTCTATAAAGCTGATCACTTCCAATTATTGCTACCCCCCTCCCCTGTTTACATTTACTTTACGACTTTACTGGTAAAAGCTTGATATCTTTAGAAGTTTGGAATTGATTTAAAGTATGTTTTGTTGGTTCGCATCCATTGATATGCAATCAAGCGTTTAATTACTGAGAGAAAAGTGGGCTCTCGCACGCGAGTGAGTAAACAAAGTAATTTACAGAGTTCAATTAACTCAAGTGAAAACAATATTTTGACATTTGGATTCGTTGCAATATTCAAAGCCGAAGTTTCGGGAAATAGCCAATATTCAAAGACGTCCTAAGTCCGAAGCTGACTGTTGTTTTTTTTTTTTTTTTTTTTTTTTTTTTTTTTTAACACACTCAACAATTCCATTTAATGTTGAAAATTATAAAAAAATCAAAATTTGCTCAATTACGACTGCAACACTGATAACGAGCTTGACCGAATAGAAATATTAACGCAAAAAATTATCTGAACGCTATGCTGGGTCAGCTGAAAAAGGGATGAACTTCCGAGACTCAAACAATCGGCACACATTGACACATAAATTGGCAAAATTGCTCAATTATATTGGGGCTTTTTTAATCTGCATTTATTGTTAAATTGGGCGAGAAGCAGTTTATTCAAATGTCTTGTGATAAGTTATTAACCCTATAACTCAAGATATAAATGATTTTCCTTCATCATTTTCCGACTCGAGGCGACGAAGTCGAATCGTTTGTGTTGATCCGTTACCATAGCGACGGGTCGCCTCGGGGAATTTCCGGGGTTATGACGTCATTTGCAGCTCCACTAACGGCAATTATATGAAATAAACAAATTTTAAAGTTTTGTTTCTAACATGCAGTAGATAAACTACTTTTAGCCTACTCTGTTTAGACGAAGATTATTTTGATTATATAACCATGTTGATTAAACAGCCAAACTTTCGGCTATATATATAAGGTCGGCCATTTATATATTACTCCCGCTTAAAGTTAATGGCTATCCCTAAATGCATTACGCTGGCGCAATTAAAGCAAGTGCGTCACAGATTGCATGTAAAAGTAAACAGGCATGAATAATATAATACCCCTGTTGTCCTCCGTTATATCAATCGTATGATTTATGTGGAATTGTTCTGACGCACACTTGTAGATATACTTCCCATGTTCTGACTGGTAAATTGACTTGCTATATTTATGACAGATTAGATAATTGGGCGCACACTAACAGGTGATAAGGAAGTGCACAGCTGGGTATTAGCCTATACCTATGTGTAACGAACGCAATTTTTGTCAACAGCGCTAGTTAGCTGGTCTTTCTTGATTCAGAGAATGAAGGATGTGATTAAAAACGGCGCAGCAAAAAAACGCTCGCGACGTAATACGAAGAACGAAGGTGATATTGCGACTAGAGGGCCCAACTTGGATGATTAACAATCTCAGAGGTGGTGTATCCTTCTGCAGGAAATCTGTCCTCCGCCGATGGCGATCGTAATCAAATTGTGCATGCATGCTGCCCTGGTAACGATTTTTCCAGTGGGAACTTTCAAATCTGAGAGCAGTTTTCCGTTCAAATTTGGTTATGGAGGCTTTGGTGCTGCAGTGGTGAGGTGAATGGCTAATATTGCTGTCCTCAAAGGCAGCTGGTTGGATCAAGATTTCTGTGCCACCAAATATCTATGTTACAATTTCCTAATTTAACAAACCATCACACAATTTTGAGCATATTCCAAATTATTAGGCCTTTGTCCACGTAATAGACATGTTAATTGCTGTCGTTCAATGATCAATCGCATTTCCAAACATCAATATTATTTGATTGGTTCCATCCCTGTGTACATGCATTTGTTGCCATCGGCCAAATAATTTTATATGCATACATAAGCAACATAACATAAACTGCAGCGGCGCATTTGCCAAAACCGAGTGTGGTCAGAATTCCGTGGCTGAGCCTTGATTGCGATGACTCATGCTAACCTAGATATGACCAGGGCCTTATTTTATTGCGAGGCATTTCCTTCTAATGGGCACCTATTTGGGGTCCTGAGGTTCAGCCCGGGCGCTGGAATTGGCTTCTGCCTGTTCAATTAATATATATCACGTTGGCTTTACGCCACGACTAATTAAAGCCTGATTGAATTAAGATAAATAATGTGTTCATTTGTGAATCAGGGATGATGGGTTGATTTGAAATTAATTTTTGACTTTTCGGATCAAATTCCATCAAATACGAGGTTCATAAAAGCAGCGTAACAGCGGACACTTTCCGGATACGTTATGTAATCATAATGTCACAATAATAATTATTATATTAATAATTATTATATTAATAATTAAACAATAATAATAATTATTATATTAATAATTAATATTAATAATTATTATATTAATAATTATTATTAATAATTATTATATTAATAATTATTATGTGGATATGGACGACGACTCAACTGATGTCAATGCTGCACCCGCCGATAGATCTTCAGAATATCAAATTTCAAGCTCTCAAAGGTTTTTAGTTCCTATCTGCCCAAAATTTCGCTCAACAAACAAACGTACGAAAACCATTTCGTGTACACAATGTAAACAAGATTATCACCAATCATGATCACCCAAAATCTCCACCATTGGGCATGTGATTCTTGCTTTTGTTTCCAACAGCTGTTATATCTTCTATCAATCCTGATTCCCAAACGAATACTCCTGCTGAAGATATCAATGCGTATATTGTAATATAACATCTGTCAAAACTATAACCCCCTAATACTTCGGATACCCAAAGGCGCGCGACTTTTCCCAACTCATCTGTGACGTGTTTGCAGATGACACCGCTCTTGCATGGCAAAGACTCGGGGTCTACCTTCTTTTCTCGTTAACACATTTGTCATTAAAATCGAATTCATTATCATAAAAAGTAAGTTTTTTGTTTGATCTAAGTGGTCTGCCCATCTCACATCAAGATAATAAAGACCGATACGAAAAGCAAACGCCAGCCAAAGAAAAAAACACAATGAAAAAATCTTGAAGCGCACTGTGAACGCCACACTGAGCTTGACATAAGGGGTGCGATTCGAGTACTGCCTTCGTCAAACACATTGACCCCAGCCGACAAAAACACATTGTGCGTCACAAAAAAGAAACATCCTGAGGCACCAGAAGACCTCAACTTACCACAGCCTCCTCACCGTCACATTCATACTTTTAGCGCAAATAATATCAAACATTTGATCAAGTCTTTCCAGAATGGATCTGGCGCGGTCTTGATAGTCTACGTCCACAACATTTGAAAGATCGTCAATTAGCGCCGGCGATTCTGCTAGTGATCTCCTAAATTGCCTAGCTTCACTTGTTAATGTCGTCTGTACAAAAGGATTAACCTATCCATCAAAGCAACCTTCTTTGGCGCACATCTAATCGATCTCACAAAGCCTAATGGTGATTTGAGACCCATCGCTGTAGGATGCACGGTGAGAAGAATAACTGCTAAAATTCTTCTACGACCAACTATTAACATAGCAAGTAACACGACTAATTACCCTCAAGTCGATGTCGATACCAAGATGGGCTGTGAGGCAGCTATTCATGCTGTGTGAGATTATATTAATCACAATCACGGAGAGGAGAAAGTCATCTTGAAACTTGATCTGACAATTGCTTTTAACTCAATACGTCGACACATTCTTTTGAAGACGACACTTGAACACTTACCTGATCTTTATCCATACGTATGGGAAAGTTATGCTGCAGAGAGCATATACTTTCTTTTGGTGATTACGAAATCACATCGCAAACAGGCGTCCAAAAAGGAGATTCTCTTGGCCCAGTCTCTTTTGGAACTGCTATTCATAATGCAATTACTGATCTCAACATTTGGTACCTTGGTGATGAATGCATTGCTGGGAATCCAGAAACAGTACTACAACAAGCACGAAAGTTATGCAATTTCCTCGCTTCCGTTGGAAAAATAAATCCATCAAAATGCGAGCTTTTCAAGGTCAGCAACCTCACACAGGACATTCAAATTCAGTCTTTCATCGCTCAGTTTCCTGACATCCAAAATCAGAACTCACAGAACTGGCAACTCCTTGGTTCCCCCCTGAATGATGGTTCTCTCTCTTCAGCATTTGAGGGGACACCGAATAGATCAGTCAGTTTGACAGGCTGATTGCAATCCTATGCCGACCGTGGGGGTCGAAGTCTCGGGTTCGAGACCCGATCAGGCAACGGGCGTTATGATTGTGAATTATAATTATAATTGTAATTCGTTATAATTGTAATTCTTAGGTGACTCTGCAGTGCTGCCCAACCGCGTATCAATGTCGGCGCTGTGTACTACTGTCTATGGTGTTTGTAAGGACTTGAAGTTGAGAAGTACGAGAAGAAGCAACGCGAACGCATGGAGACAACTTGAAAACCAAGGCTCGTGACCCCGGTTTATTTACACAATGCATATATGAATAATAATGAGCGACGTCATTACAGTGGTATACAGGATAAATAACCCTTGGGATTTATCGATAAGAGTAGGGGGAAACCCCGGTTCCGAGCCTTCTGTTCTGGCGCCGTATCATCCGAATGGTTTGGGTGGAGCCGTAAAACCCCGTCATGCCTTTACAGCATTTTAATAAAAATTCAGCTAAATTGAATTGTTACCTGATAGAATCGATACTATTGAACCTCACCAGGCTTTTTCTCTGATGACCAATTTCTATTATGTTCCTAAGCTACTCTATGATCTTCGTTAAAATATAATAAATTATGATGAATTATAATAAATCAATGACGCATCCACTGAAAAAAAGTGTGTGTATTTGTCAGGCTGACAAGTAAAAGGATAGCTCCCTTTTGGGAATCGAGCAAATAAAAGTGAACTTTTACTAGAACGAGTTTACAAATTCGTGTTTGATTGGATTCGATTCCTCTGAAGTTGAGCATTTTATGAGCAAATGAATTTTATTGTCACTAAACTTTATTTCACTAGATTTATGAGTTTCGCAGTGAGATTGTTACAGGCTACTATAATTCTATTTGCACAAATTTTGAATCTCAACTTTGAGATAAAAAAGTTGATTACTGAGTAATTAAGGCTCACAGAGGATTAAAACTTCAATGGGAGATGAGCATTACCATTATCATCATCTATCTGCCTTTTATTTTTTTTTTTTTATTTTGCACGTTCGTCGGATGAGCTATCGCGCAGACAAATTCGGGCACGGACGGACACGTCATGGACAAACAAAGCGATATATATAGTTTTTTTTTTCTCGAGAAAGCAAATTCTATGACAAACGCTCATGAAAACATAACATCTCCGCACAGCGGAGTTAATGAATTGAACAGTTCACTAGAGAAAAAATATGCTTCTCTCTACTAATGTAGTATAAAACGAGTACTTGTTATACGTCCCTAGCTAATTGTAGGAGTTCTTATTTTCGAATAGTGCGGATGGTGAGCACTTCACTTTTTCCAACTGAATTCAGGACGTTCTGTCCTTGATGTACTAGCGATGGATCACTTTGTGCCGACGCCAAACGTGCTCTTATTGTCGACTCCTACAAACGACGTTCATTAATTCGTAAACAAAGAGTCTTATGTCGTGAATGATGCCTCAAAAGCACAGACAATGAGTTGTTTGAGTTTCTGTGTAGCCTTGATAAAGAGCTTTTCCTTCTCCGGGTTTGAAAAAGCAAGGCAAACATGATGACGTCACCAATGGAATTCCCCTTCAGCCATGATGTACTTCACAATACGCCTATTTAGATTGTTGAGTAGCCCAGTCAAGAGTCATTTAGACTACAATCTATTTTGATTTGTTTTCCAGTTGAAGAATGCCATACTTGGTTATCAACATCACTCAGTCAATGTTAGTCTTATTGTATTACGGCTCGTGCATTATGAGAGATAATATGTTATTCCCGTTGCAGGCAATGAGTGCATTGGGGTGGAGCAATATAATAACTCTTTTGATTTAGGAATAAAGAACAAAACACAAAAGTGGGGATAAATCCCCCATGAAGACATGAAAGAGGCAGCAGATGTGCATGCTGTTATTTCCATAGTGCGTGGGGAGGGGGGGGGGTGGATAAAGTCATAACATGAATAGAAATCAATCAATGGAAGATAAAGCCCGTCTCATATTCGACGCAATGTGCAGGTGGCATTTGACATTGGGTCTGTGGGGGGGGGCATATATTTATAGGAGATTGCCAGAAATAACTGGTGAGACGTGTCAGCATAAGTTATAAATGATATTTTACTGATATACATCTAATTATGCCGCAATTACAATGTTACATGTAATTAGTTGCGGGCATGCGGACTTTCCCGCGCGCACGGACCGCACGCACATATCTTTAGTGATGAAAGGTGCAACGACAACGAACCTCCAGTGGTCAGCGCCAATTAAGCCCTTTCGAGGCGTACACGCGAACTATTCGGCCACCGCCTCTCTAACTGTTCATTTGCTTCACTAGGAAACAATAAGAAACAAGCACCTTGGAGTCATTATTTGATCATTACATGTATCTTTCATAGAAGTCTTCAATGTTCTGTGAATAAGCACTCTCCAATAGCATCCGAGCACAAAACTAAAGAGTTATATTATAGCAATGAATTTCCATTTCAAAGGGATCATAAGAAGAATTCCTCAAAGGGGTTACTACAACCCCTTTGAAATGATATTTCTCTTTGGGTGTCTTCTAAATGGATTCCGGACCCACATGTAGTACCCCATTGAGGATATTCTCAAATCCAGGGTAAATTATGACCTCATAAACTATACCCACATCTTATCACACTTTCGACCACTTCATCAAAAAAGACAGTGCTACTTGAATCTCCCATCTCTGGTGTTCATGGGTCCATGTCAATCAATCGTGTCATTTCATCTCTGCTCACTGTCACTGAAGTATTCATTAGTAACGAGGATCACAAGCTGTGCACAATTAATATCTTGCAAATACTTCACTTGTGTGCTCGGCCCTTCAGACATCGTGTGATCTTCTGATGCTCAGTGAATGCCACAAGATAACAATGGGGATGCCCTTAATAGTGGACAGATAGAATTACGATCTGATGTAATTATGCTAATCAAATCCTCAGGTGAACAGAGGCTCAGAATTAAAACAGCAACCCCATCTAGACTTCTAATACTGGTACTTGTACATGTAATAGTCTAGTAAATGTAGCTCATAGGGTCCTCGAACCCGGACATAATTGCAACACAAGATATTTCTATACCATTCAACGCAGACATGAATGCTCTTTCAGAAAAAAAAAAAAAAAAAAAAAAAAAAAAAAAAAAATAAAGAATAAAAAAATCTGTGTATTTACGTTATTTTCCAACAACAACCATGGTTGGTGTCATTAGTGCCATCTTATGACATCTAAACATATTTTTTTCTCAGGTATTTCATACGCATAAATCAAGAAATATATATCGTACTATTTGTGCCTTCCGTACACAGCTACTGTATACGGAATCACTTCGTTGATTTATTATTTATGTCTTAAACTTCTTAGAGTACTGAAAAAGGAATTAATTACTTAATAAATACCACACTTATAATTGTAGGCATTCTTTATGAATTTGACATGAACGTGTAAGACACATAATAATTATGTGAATTAATTAAAATTAATTAAATTTTCGGATAATATTATTATCCAAAAATTTGCGCAATTTTCATTGAACTCGGTTATCCCAGAAGTCTTTCGGATCTTCGAATGTCGAATACCAGGTTCGGAATCGGATTCGGATATCTGCCTATCTCTAGATAGAACTCCAAGACTCGCCCTGCATGCCAACTTGACCCCTAATTTGCTGCACTATAGCGGAATGCCCTAGGAGGCAGAAAAACCATCAAGTGTATTTACTTTAATTCCATTTATCTGAATCCGATTGCCTGACATCGCGTTTAACTCTGATGTAGCACACCTTTATTAGAAATTACGCTGAGTCAGGACTCATGAGTCAGTTTACCGGAACCAGTATAACGTCTTGCAATGTTCTATTCTTGAGATATCTTGAGCCTAAGGACGCAAAAGAGTTTCCCTTAATTGACTCAATCAAGGCACCTTCGGTTCTACATTGTTATAGACCCTACGGAGTGTGCTCCAATTACAATGAATGGAAACATCATCACAAGAGAAAATACAGCCATACAGTTTCGGTCACTACATTGGAAGAAAAAAAAAACTCAAGTGAAAACAACACCAGAAAAGCAAAATCAGAATTCTGCAACCGCACCAACGAGTTGATTTCTACTTTCATGCTCTGTTGTATTAACACTATTCAACACTTGTTCTCCTCCTACTACACATCTCATTACGCTTGTTCTCTTTGGAATTTCTAGGCACTTGATGAATTTGCTGCATTCTGGAGGAAGAGCATCAGGCGCCTATTGAGGCTGCCTCACCGCACACACTCATGTTTCATTGCACCATTGTAGGATGCTAAACAAACCCGATTCACTCACCCAGTTACGTATACGATTTGCCAGGTTTTTGTGTTCCTGTTACAATAGCACTATTCCTTTTATATCAACTTGCTGCACACTCACGTGCAATAGCCATTCAATGGTAGCCAATATATCAAAGAAACATTAGGTCCATCCTAAATCTCAACTCTAACTTCATTGTTAATATCCAACAGCCAACAAAATAGACTTCATAGAACTCAAAATCACCAAGACATCTACACTTGCAATAGCATTACAGAACTGATAAAAATACGAGACTGAATTTTTACCAATTCTTGACTCTTTTGGAATTAAACAACTTTTGTTTTTCATATGTACTGATTAATAAGGCTGATCTCTCTCACTGAGTTTCGTTTTTCAATTTTGCATTTTCCCTTTTTCCCTTTTTCTTTTTCCCCCCATTTCTTCATATATATTTTTCTTTTAACTATGTCATTCTTGTTGTTAATACAAATGTATGTCAATGTGAATGGCATGAATATGATTATTATTATTATTATGCATCCATTTTATTCTCTTCCGTTCTATATCTGCTCACAAGAGGAGAGGTGTAACATGCTTTAGTCACTTCGGAGAACTACTCAACATTCAATTGCGGTTGTGATGTAGAAATAGTTGGACATAATTATAAGAACCACAGCTAACTGTTTCTTTTCTGGAAAGTCTAATCGCATGATTGATGATTGTCGTGTGATTATTTGCCTTAATTACAGCTCACAATTTACCTGTCATTTACTCTCATTCGCGGTGTGTTTTCTCATGTATATTCGGAGCTAGCACATTTAATTGTTAGTTTTCTTATCATTATCGTTCTTTCTTAACAACGAGAGCTTCTGATTCATTAACAAACGCATATTGGGGCATGAGTAATAATCGACGGTGGAGCTTAAATTGTTTTATCTATGCAGATTACTTCTTTTGATTCCAATTTCCAGGAAAATCAGTCCTGATTCTGTAATATAATTAATTATAGTTGATCTGAGAAGGAAAATATCATACAATATATTGCAAATGTCATCCGTTGAATTCACAGCTACATTCTATGTCTGCTTTAGTATCTGTTTTGCTATAAAGACTTCCATGCAAGTGAACCAGCATCTCAAGAGAATAAATACTAGAACTAACGATGCTTTAGCAGCAATGTCATCCGCACGTGCTGCTCTTCGAGTGCCTTGCAGCACTAAGCCCAGACCATTTACCTGGTTTCATCTGCGCCTAAAAGGGCAATCAAATACGATTTACACTTACGGCCAATCTTTATAACAGCAAAGGTGAAAGGGGCATCTGCGAGGATTTTGTGTCCTTTCGAAAAAAAACCCAGGGTTAATCGGTACTAAACTGCTGGATGCGCAACCACTTCTCCGGCATTGAAGCTCTATATTGAAACCATTTGCTACTGTGTACAAGGAAGATCGAACGTGCAATGCGCCAGCATGTTCTTAACTAAGCATACGTTTATAATTATTGTTGCCATGAAACATTGGAAATACTTTCCCCGTGTTTTTCTTTCTTTTCTCAGTTCGGAGATTCCAAGTTTAAATATTATCGTCTTCGTGGTCTGGTAATGAATTGTTTTGAATAATCCGAACTGTCTTGCCACTAGACCGACACATTGCAGTGTGCAACTATAGACATGTAAGCTTAATTATAAAAAAAAAAAAAAAAAAAAAAAAAATACAGCATAATGCAATAAAGTCGAATGAGCTTATCGAGCAGACATACCTGCAGCATTAGCTGGTGATGTGGCCATGGTATCTCTTTAGCGCAGAAGTAATGTGGCCGTTAGATTAATGAGATTGGATTAGACGATTGTCGCACCTGCGGCGGCAAGAGGTATTACGTGCTTTGAAGATCTTCAAATGGTCAACGCTTTCTGCCTGATAAAAGTCTGGAAGTTGATTGTGTTCGATGGAAAAAGATCTTGCACGAAATGGCATTTACCGGCGGTGGCATGGCCTTTTGGTACTTGAACATGAATCATAAGGGGAAACGTATCGTGGTCAGACGAGGATTGTTGCTCTCCTGTTGTTGATACCCTCATTGCCTTCTTGGATATCTGTTAAATTGATTTTCACAAAACTAAAATCGATCTTTGGTACATATTTTTATTTGAATGTTGCTAGTCACGTAAATATATTTAAGCTAGGCCTTTTACCACCATGCAAAAAAAAATCAGTATATTTTATCAACTATCTTTCGGTTTAGCAGCTGGTTAGGGAAAAAAGCGGTTATGCTGACCTGTTAAGTCCAAGAATGACTCCAACCTCCAATCTCAAGGCCGCTGCGGCAGAGAAAAGTGCATGCATATCTAGCTGTTTCCAAACACGTCTCACCCCGATTAGTTGATTCCTCCCCAAATTGTTAGGGCGACCGGAAGTGCCTAAGGCAGCGAATGTCAAGTAAACAGCGAATGATGAAGCAAAAGAGGAGCACTTCCGGTACGTCGAAATTGACAACGTCACATTAGATGCCAGCAGACGGCGACCTATCAGCACAAAATCATTGGAAATTGTGTAATAAATGTAGAATTGCCTTTCATGACTTTGATCTTCTTCTGTGATCTTACCGAATATAATTGCAAGATCAATTAGATGAATCACATGCATTGTAAATTGTTATGCAGTATAGTTTTATAGGGCAATGCTCTCCTGAGGGGGCACAAAGAAAATGATTCCCTCATGATCACTTCTGCTCCAAAGTGGGGCCCTCAACCTTCACCGTTGCCCCTGGAACAGAGGAAACGCAATGTGGGTCTGTCATCTGCCTCGTATGTAGCGGCCAAAGCCGAGTTTTATCGTGACGAGCACACGAACTCTTCGGTCACCACCTCCGCTAAAGTACAAGGCTGATGCAGAAAACGTGACAGATACAATTTTGAACTGTGGCCGGAGATCACGAAGGTCACAGAGGTCAAGGAGTGAAGCTCCCTCATGCGGATTCATTGATTGTGGCCTTAGCATCAGAAAACTCCTCCATAGAACGTAGGTGTGGTGACTCACTGCAAGCGTTGTCATACATCATTGGCTGAGCCCCTAAATTCAAAGTTACGGAAATGAACGCGTATATAAGGGGCGCGAGAACAGCGAGGGTTTATTGAGAGTGACTGTGATTGTGTTCCGTGGCTCCATAACCCTAACCGTGCAAGGGTTATAATTGGTAGTTATAGTAGTTATTAGTAGTTATAATTATATAATATAGTTATATTATTATTACGTGCTACCGAGGAGTGACCCTGTTGAATGCACTGGCGTGTGTTGCCGTAAGCTTCTAAATGGGTCCACAATCCGTATATACTTGATGATTTGATTGATGATACATAACAATTAACGCACTCGAGCATTGTACGTGGTAATGAGAAATATCCATTAGTTCAAGCTTCACCAAGCATGCTCTTTATTGAAGTCAATTGACGCTTCTCTGTACACAAAAGCTCTCAATTGTATCCGAAACCAGAGCATACAAAAAAATCCTCTTTGTCGTTCTCCTCTTTCATCCAAACAGAGAGACTGACGTGCATAGGCTTAAAAGTCAATACTGATGATGCATTCGAGTACAGGCGATATTGCTGGTCTCCCGTAAGGCAGCCCATTCTAAGGCATCCTAAGGCATCTAAGGCATGCATCACTGGAAATGCGCTCCATCTACTTTATATGCATCGCGCAATGACGTTACACATTGCGTTCTCTTTATAACGTGTAATTGCATGTAACGCTATGACGTCACCAATTAATAGGTTGCGATCGTGTTATTTCATAAGTTCTTTGACTGGATTTCTGTGAAAGAGTGCATCGCCACTCTTTCACAGAAAGTTCCCGATTTATATTTGTATACTTATCATACTACATGCATGTGTATTATAGAAACAGCCTTTGGGTTTGGACAATGAGCATTTCGTGCAACTCAGCAAGCATATACATATCGGAGTTGTGAATTTTAATTTGTCGTGCTGTACAGTTGTGTTAATAATGAGAAAATCCGAAATGAAAGAGAAACCGAGAAGTGATTTGAATTCAAGCTGCAATGTCTCCCTCCCATATTTAAATGATCATAAATTCACAATGCCAACCCACATGATCACAACAACGGGAACACCGATTTGCGTTGTATTTTCTCGACTATTGACCACTCAAACTGACCAATCAGCGATCGACCTGACCGTCATGCTCTGCTGGTTTCTTTACATGTCTCTGGTTGTTATCACCAAACTGCGTTACAGATTTGTCCACAAGGGCGCTTTTCAGTGATGCATTGCATAGAATGAGGTGCGTTAGGACGGTAATCCAGTGTAAACAACATATACATTTAGACGCGGGTACAGCAGTGTAATCTGAAATAGGGTCATGCTTGCAGTCGTCACAGTGACAGCAAAATTGTGAATCATGATGAGTTTTGTGACTTTGCATATTAGTTCCTAGCTGTTACTTGACTAGTACTAATTGGGTATAGCCAAGTCTAGGGCCTTGTGTGAAAGAGGCACTATGTCTAATGAATCTGGCAGGGAAGACTGGTAACTCAATCTAGAAAATCAAGCAATCATGTAGGTGACCCCATGCTTGGTTAATTATACTAGTATCATTAAATGTCGCCAACCAATACAGTCAATAATACTTTTCCTGTTTACACCCTCTGTGCAAACAGCGTAATGGCATCGTGTGACATCTAAGGACATGCCGCCCACAGTTATTAAGCAAACAACAAACACACACTTGAAATGAGTTCATTCCTAATGGACAACACCCGAACATTCTCCCAAGTGAGATAAACACTAAAACAGAAGAGTTTTGATAGTGTTTGGGAGTGGTGTGAAACAATACGAGTGAACTATGTGTGACATCTCTCTCTCTCCCAAGAGGGCTTCACCAGTAACAATAATTTGCAATGAAATGCCCCATGCTTAATAAGTAAATAGGATACACTTATCATTAAGCAGATGCAGGAATGAATCACATTTTTTAATGAAAAACACATGGACGTAAATAAAAACATATCACTGTAAATCAAATATCAGAAACCTAGTCACTTAGGGTGAACAACCTTAGATTAGGTAAGCCTATTGAAGTATAACATAACTGAGAGGCGGCAACTTACTCTACAAAAAAAAAAAAAAAGAAAAAAAAAAAAAAGATACAAGAGCATAAAAGGAAGAAGGAAATAAGATTAGATGCAAAGTGTGTGTAGATGTTGCTTGTATGTAGTGTTGCTCTCTTTGTGTTTGACATGCAGTTATTCTCTGTTGTTCTATGACAGTGAATGATTTCCCGAACTTTGCGGATTTTTTTCTTCGAAAAGAGGGTGTCTGTGAGTTGCAGGTGGCTGTTTTGTTTGTGTGTGCTCAATTATCATACACGTTGATGTTGTTGTTGTTGTTCAAAATTCAAAGAGAACAAGGTAAATAAGTCGTTTGTGTTATTTGGGAATCAAGCACGTGTTTCAGCCCAATGAAAGAGTTACGTTTCAGCACATTCATCAAAAGTTGTATGATTAGTACCAACCCCATCCTGACCCTCTTCACCTCAATTGCACAAAAGAGTTTTTCCATATCAGGCTGTAATATAAGGTCTCTTTGTCATTCTCTGAATATTCCTATCTTACATGATTTGCTTGAAATTAATTGTAAAGATTTTTTGCTGTCATCAAATGATGCGAACATTGAAGCTTCCTGCTCTGCCCAGGCAATTGTGGACCTGTGCAATGCTAGAGACAATCGTGATTACAGTTTTTTTACATCACATGAATTAGAACTGCTTATTAAACATTATGTATAGCCTAGATTTTGCCTAGTTGCTATATTTTTTTTTCCTCTTCATTTAATTACTGTAATGTTACTGTTACGAAATAAATGATATATATTGTGTTCTGTCTCCCCTGTTTACAGACTTCTCAAAGGACACCAAGTGCCCCTTCGATCCATACGTTCTTTTGGCCTTTTAGACTCTTTGATATACCAGGTACACTTCAAACAATCTCTCCTTGGCTAGAAATTATGTGAGTTAAAAATTTAATTAAGGGTGGCAGTAGTGTCAGACCAACTTATATAACTTTATACGACAGTACTATACTATGTATCAGCATTTCAACAGTGCCGAAACAGTGTAAGAAATACACACCGTTGGCACAGAGCAAAACCTCACAAGACTCGCTATTTCCTATGCATAAACACTGTCAAGTGTGAATCTTTGGAGAATTGAGACTCTTCCGATTGACACGAGCTGAGTAAAAATCTCACAAGACAGTTTTGAAGTGCATGCAAGGCGACGCTGCATGAGGTCGGAGTAAAGACGGTGCGATTGACTTGACTGGTTCCTGTGATGTGTACGTAACGTTGAAGATAAGAACAAAGTAAAAGCAAAAACTAATAAAAAGCTAAAAACAACGCTGTAATTATATGTTAACTTGGACAATATGCGTCTCTTGATGCCGACAATATTCGAACCTCCGACCTCTTGATTACAGAGCTTATTCGGGAGTTGAGGGTCGATCATTCAATCTACTCGCCACGATGCCAATGGCTGGCTTTAATCGCCTCACCGGTCACTCGTTAAGTTTAAAGTATCGCAAAATCGAATGATTACGTCAACAATGTTGCTATTATGGAGTACTGAACGAGTGCACTGACCAGTACCATTCACATGTTGACTGAGACCCTCTTTTTTTAGGAATTGTGAAAAGTTTGAAAATGAACCTTGAATGAATGCCTTACAACGTGTTGTCTAAAATTGGCAATTATAAACAATTTGCAATTTAGCCCAGTATTGCGTTTATGCTATCTATATAAGAGAAAGTCAACAACGCATGAACCTTTATTGAGTATATATGCAATTGAAATGATGAAGGAGAACAGGGTTAGAATTAGTATAATTTAGGCTTTCAATTACGAATATAAAGGGGTCGATGCGGTGCTCTTCGTTCAGGAATCGAGACACGATTCGTGTGATGTATTATGAAATAAACAATTTGTTCTCTGGTTGCACACCGTGGTTTGATAATTCATTTCATTAGCAAAAGGGTTTTGCTTGATTCCTGGAAAAAGAGCAGATGTTCATATCTCAATAAGTTGCCTTTAATAAGTATGGACATTTGAGATAAACACTCTTAAACAGCTGATTCCACGGAATCCACGACCCAATCAGTAGAATACGAACTCTATTGACCATTCAATCTAAGGGGCGGACTGTTGACATGGATTTATTAGTGTGTTGAACAGCGGGTGTTTTGATTGGTTGATGATTAATAGTAGGTCATGAGTCATGGGCCATGTATACGGCCAACGGCAACGGGCTTGGGTACACTGGCACTTAGGGACCGAGCTCTCTGCCCCCTGATTAGCTATGAGGTTGTCAATAACATACTGTAATATGATTCCCTAACTTTAACCCTGCTTCACAGACTTTAGAGCGGCTCCAAATAATTTGATTGTAAACGTTATCACCAGAACATTCCTAGATCAACACATTGCTAAGTTTTAAATTAAATATTTTTTTTTTTGTAAGCTAAAAATAGCTTCACTGGGAGAGGTTTTGGAAAGAGAATGCAAGGTGCGTATATGTCTATGTTTTAACAGTCTCTAAATCCGATTCACGGGAAATTGCTTCCCATTCTGCTCGGTTGGCTGATCTTTGGAAAATATATGCATTCGTGGTGGTGCTCTCTTCAAAAACGACAATGGGATGAGGTAACCCGCACTCTTCTAGGGATATTCATCGAAGATGCTTCATGACAAATTTGTTGCTGTCACAATGGGCACTTAGGATTGGGAAGAATGCCGGCCATACACATCGCATTCCTTCGTATAAAACATAGCCAATTGCACACATCATTTATAGGATATAGCGGTTGAATTATAAACGTCATCTTTATTTTTATTTTTATTTTTATTTTAATTTTTATTTTTTTGCCGGTTGGGTCGTCTCGAGGTGAATATTATACCTAATTCCTCGACCACGTTGGACTTTATCCTGTCTAAATGCATGTCTTTGTGTATTGTGTATACTATTCATTGCTACACTCGAGAGTAACACCCAAAAACTTCAACGAGGAGGGAAGATGAATTTTCTGATGAGAATTCCAAGAACTGATTTGGCGATTTCCACCCAGCCATGCCATTTCGACAAATGGATCAGCAAGGCGAATCGGGTCTCTCTCGTACAAATGAAGCTGCCTCCTCACCGACGTCGCTTCTCAATACTGTGTTTCGTCTTGCTTTGAAGTTACCAAATACCGTGCTTGTGCATAACAGAAAGCAATTCCTAATTAAAAACTAAACAATTATAGTCAATGGTGTTTCATTCCTTGTTTGGTTGCAAAAGGACATACTCAAATAAAAACGTATACTTGGTGTTCATCCTATCTCTTGCACTGCAGAGCTCATTCTCGTTGACAAATAATTGTGATCGGAGAGTTTAATTATAGATTGGTACTGTTCAGATCAAATGAACACACCCTGTTGGCGTTGACTTCTTCTGAAAGCATTTCACAAAACACAAACTTATCTAGGCAATCATCATCTGTCATATTACCCACAATAGTTTTATTGCCCAATCATAGCTGCAAACGCTGATTGTTGCAGAGTGCAGAAGCCAAATGGTTCATATCATCATCATATTGAATATGCTGCATCTTCGCCATCACCAGTGCATAAGCTAAATCAACACATTAGCTAAATATCAAAATTTAACTATTATGGCATGAAGAGGTTTCTGTGTGATACTCTTGTCATATTGACCAATTTTGGAATTATATTGGCTGAATTCACCATCAAAATCATTACGCCATGTGTCGAATGCGAATTTTGGAAATGAGAGATCACACACACATGGTCTATGGACTGCGGTCGTGATAGATTGCCGGTGTAACAGTCTCTATAGTCCTCTGAAAACAGGTAGTCCGCTGGACTCTTAAGTCCTGGTGTGTATAGTCCTAGGACTTCATGTGCTAGGAATAGTAGTCCGGCAGACCACTATTCCTAGGGCATATAGTCCTACTATTTAGGAATAGTAGTCACAGTGAAACTATACATTCTAGAATGGATAGTCTTAGGACAATCGATTCTAGGGTGCAGGGTCCGCTGCATTGGATTAGAGACAATAACAATTATACATGGTGTGAAATGGTTTTTATTAAAATTATTCAGATTTATATAACTTAATATTGGCTGCATTTAGAGCTTGTTTCAGCTCCGTGTCTTTATTTTTTAGCTTATGCGTTATATATTAGCATCCGGACTATAGGCTCTGTGTTTTCTGTAACAGATTGTATAGTCCCCCGGGATAGATAGTCCTAGTTTCTGCTATATAGAAATATATTTTACATAGCTAGGATAAGTAGTCCTACAAGGACTACTATTGCCAGATAAAGTGCTAGGAATGATGGTCCGTACATGCTGTTATACCGGCATTCTTCGAGGAATGTCTAAATTGCAACTGTTTGTCGAAGTAAGAGAAACCCAATGCAACCATTGTCCTGAACGATGCGAAAGGTCGAAGCAAAAAAAAAAAAAAAAAAAAAAAAAATGGTCGACAGGGACGGCCGGAAATGGCTGATAGCTGTCAGCTCTACGCCAAAAGACGTTGTCAAGCAAACCAATTAAGCCTTCTCTTCCTTCTGGATCGTCAGCTCGCTACGTTGCTTTGAATACCAATCGCAATCACCTGCTCCTATAAATATCGATTCAGGATTCACACCTTACCTTCACTGATTTAATGGCTCATTTAAGTGGCCAATTACTGTCTCACAGACAAAGAAGAGCGATTACCCGTTCAGAATTATGTCAGCATGCACGCATTGGGTTTGGTTTACTATGAGCTAGACCTAAGCAGCAGTGCTGGATACATGGCCATGTGTCACGTGATTCCGCCAAAGGGGGGCAGGCAGGCGGAAAATGGCCGCATAAAAATCCCATTCGGAACAGCTCCTTCCCCTGATGAGACTTGCCAGAGGCCATGTTTGATCGACTAGGATCCTTGCACCTACTTCAGTTCATAACTTAGCAGCGATTCCTGTCTCGAATAATTCGCACATTTTCAGCCGTGATCCCGATAATTCAAGCACAGACAGTAATCTCCCCTAAAGAATTACCATCACACTCTCAAAGGTTTTCTGTCATTCCGATAATGGCCGATGGTTACTGGGATTATTTACGGGTAGTACTGCGCAACTGTTTGCTCGAATATGGCGAATGTAGTACAATTTCAAGTAGGCTTACTTATGTATTTTTTGATTTTTCATTCACGTATCTACTTTGAGTTGAACATAATGAGTTGTGCTGCATCTATAATATTATATAATATTATACTAAAGCAAACGGAAACGCTATCGGCTTTCAATTAGTGAAAATGCAACCCCTTTGAAGTTCCATGATTCCGTATTGTCCATCACTGGAGAAGAGATCAAGCAAAATCTGATATTGCTAAAGAAACCATATGAAGCGAAAGGAACTGCGTCACAAATGACACGCTGTTTATCTGCCGCAACCAATCTGGACGTTATTTTGTGGGTGAAAATTGCTGGAAATCTACTAAGCGTAATTATTCGGAATTATTCTCAGAACTTTTTTCAATATGATTACACTAGAATGGAGACACAGGGGAGACAGGCACCTTCGTGAAATCCTTTTATAAATCCCAAAGGCGATTGCTTTCAACAGGTCACTAACCTCTGGTGATTGCAAGCCAGTCACGTACCGCCTCCGAAGCAGAGAGGAAAGCATTCAGGTGTCCACTGTGACCTTCTTTGCTGGACTATCCAGTAAGTGGACATCAAAATCAGCTTAATGACCCTGGTCACGTCTGCAAGGGTCATTTCCTGTACTCTTAACATGCAATCTCGAGGTTGTAAATTCCCAGACGAAGTGGCCATCCAAGCCTCACTACAAAGCTCATTCATTTTGTGTGGAAATCTTCCGGACATGTCATGTTGTAGTACTCAGCAGAGGGGGTCAGGGAGGACCATTTAAATATAAATGAGCGTCCACGGCAAAACCGGTCACAAGTCGCAAGTGGCGTAAGCGAGCTATGATCGAGAAAAACCATGTGGGGTGGTTATAGCGATTTTCAGGTTTTGGGCTCAGAGCCTTCATAAATCATCCGTGCACCATATCCCGAAGTATTAGGCATGACTTAACGTCCTAAATGCCTCAAATAAGATATTTTCCAGCAGCACCCTCAAGGCATTATAGAAAAAGCCCGAAACGATGGCCGATTATCACGGTTTTTGACCCCCGGATCGCCAGTAGGTTTTCGGTGAAACCCGCCATATTTTATATCAACGAGAAGAGCTGCAAGGGAACTCTCTTATAATGCAGTCCGGCGTCACGTATTAAATAAAATGAACGAACCAGAAGGCTTAAAATGGAACCCACCTTTGACCTGTAGTTTGCATACTATAACCTGTAGTTTGACCTACTTGCATACTAAATAAACGAGCTAACACAGGCTCGCTCACTGAATGGTTGAGCCCGGGGTCGTGAACCCATGACTCGACCCATATCTCTCGAGATGAAAGGCAAACACGCAGGGTTTTCAATTCTTCAACTTAAGATCATCCAAAAGTGTATGCTTTGATGGACGAATACTGGATTAAAGAGGACCTCTGTTCATTTCGGAACCTTTTTAGATCGATTCTATGGGCTTCTGTGAGTGGCTAGAGACCATTTTTGAAGTATTTGGTCGACTATGAATGATATTCAAGAAACATTTAAATACGAATTTCTTGCTCAGGCACAATAGATTGAAACGAGATGAGTGCAAGATTTCTTTTATGAGAACTGCTGAAAGATCTGCTCACTCGACGGCTCCCATTGTTAACAATAGGAAAATTACTTTTATGCGTCACAACGGTATGAACTCGAAGGCGAGAAGGAAGCGAGATTTTAACCTTCTCAAAATCGATGTATCTCGGAATTCGCCCACAGCGAGCGTATTGTCTAAATATATGTCAGTCAAAAGGCATATTTGCTTTTTGGGATGCATCCTCTATCATCCGTTACTAGTTCAAAATAATCAGAGGTCCTCTTTAATCAAGATGACGACAAGGAACCGCTAAGGCCCCCGGGGGTGACAATTAACACTCGGGTTGTTGTCACAAGCCACAAGGAGTTAAGCGTGATTTATTCGTGTATAAATAACGCGTATAAATAAACAAATATCATAGATCACACTCGCCATTTACCTCATGTTAAAGTCTCAAAATGCAATTTCATAACGCAATCGCTGATTGGACGTTATGATTATCTGCTGTAAGATTAGCTCAATTATTGCCTTTATGCGGATATAATTTATTTTTAATTTTAATTAATTTTGTTTGAAGCGCAAAAAGTACATAAGACGTTTCGATGTGCTTAAAACGCATGTTTTAAAATAAGCCAGATAACCGAACTCGACTTCGTCTCGTCGGTTATTTGGCTCCAGAATCCCTTGAACTTGTTTATCTGACGATAACTATCTCCTTCCTGTGACTTATCCCTTAATTAAATAAATTATGTATTTCTATATATATCTTCAGGATTCTGTGGTTTTCATGTCTTCAGCCCGGAAACTGGTGTTCCTTAAAATTATTACAATGCCTTGTAACTTTCTTTACCAAAGCTCAATCTCTATGAAACTTGCATGTAATAGGCACCAATTTGAGGAAAACATGCATGTCAAGTTTCCTCATGATATGATTTATGTTGCTTGAAATATGCCCAAATGAATAGCAATAATAATAATCAAGACTTTCAATTGCGAATTTCTAAGAATGACGATTTTTGGAGTATCGGACTTCAAAACACTGTAATTTCGCAACCCCTGGGATATCCACATGATTTTTTTCACCAAAATACTCAGGAAAGTGTCAGCTATCTGATGCTGCCTCAGACTCAAAATGTTATCCCAACCCATGTGACCTGTTTTGCCGTGGACCCTCACTTAATATTAGTTATTCACTTATTACCAAAAATACGTGCATGCCATTTCCTCGGAACATATTCAAATGTGCATGGCCAGTGTGCATGGGCTATAACTATAGAGTAACACGTGGTCTCGTTCTTCCGTGTGCAAATCTCCAGACATTTGGTATGGGGCATGAGTAATTTGGCTTAGGGGTTTGAGGCTGGTAGCTTACAATAGGATCGTGATTAGCATGGTGATTTGTGGATATCGACGACGGGGTCTTTTACAAAACACGGATTTGAAGTTTTGAGGTAATCGCAGAAAGTTTCTGCAGTTATTTCGAAGATTTAGAGGAATAGCTTAGAAAGAGAGGGCTCAGCGATTGGGAAATTGTGAGAAAACCTTCAATTACAATTCGCTATGCACTAATGAGGTTGTTTGATCGAGTGAAACGATGATATTTTAATTATATTTTAATATTCCTAATATATTATACCATACCATGTTTCAATGTGAAGCAAGTTAATGCATAGATTATAAGAAAAACAAACGTACAACAAGCGTGGACTCACAAAAATCAATGATTGATTAAATTTAACTCAATTGAATTCAATTTATAATTGACTTCATTCAATGTTTATATTCATATAAATCTGTGCATACATTCGATGCATTATTGCAGCCTTAAATAACACATACGAAATAATTTTTAAGAGATTTCGCGAATGTGCATGTTTGATATTAGTCCCAGTATTCGGGTAGAGTACTTCTACTAAACGTCGATTATTTTATGATCTAATAACAATTAAGCAAATGTCTCAAATTTTTCTGTCATATGCAATAAACAAATAGGAGCAATATGTAAACGTACATAGAATTGCTCAAAAGTCATCTTCGTCGTTGAATATCGGCCAAACCAAGTGCATTTTTGGGATTATAATCGAATTTGGCTTCATGTACTGCAGGTGGTTAGAACTTGTTTCTATTCTGTCAAAAGTTGTCGATTCTCTCACTCAGCGCTTGATCATTAACACGGAGACTGAACCTATAATAGATGGAATCTATGTTGGCCTGAGTCCCTGATCGGCGATTAGTTTGAAATCCATTAGGCACTATTCCAACACATGAGTTCGGCTCAGCAGCAATGCCGGTGTCACGCGAAAACTTGCCATCCTGCGAAAGGTGGAAGCACATATTTTATGCGTATACACTATCACTACTACAGGCGGATAAAAACTATGATAATAGCCTCTAAAACGAGTGGCATTACTACAGAGAAGTGTATTTATATCGGACAAATTAAGCATTTATCAATAAGATAAGAGCTTACTTCTAATAAAACACACTGCCCATGCGTTTGCCTCACTCAAAGAAGCTTTGTTATGTCACCATGCTATATTAGTCTATTTGAAACTATACCTGTGTATTTCCCTAACCATACCCCGATTTGCAGTGGTAAAATCTACAAACGTTGATATAATTTTTACAATATTAACCATTCATAAAAATTAGCACATGTGTTCTATATATTCTATATTATCTTGTGTTTTCGTTACCTGTAGTTACCTAGCTAACCTTGTTAATTCGAGCTAAACTGCGTTCTTGAAATCGAGCCCTGCTCTTCAAGGAAACTAAACTAGATTACTAAAACTAAATTAGAGCAGGATTAAAAATCACACTGAGTACCTTTGTAAAAGATATAAAATGGTGACCTTTATACATGTCACAATTCTACCTGGAATGTATTGATTAGGCCCAAAGAAACGATTCTGTAGACGATTCTAATCGTGCATAGAATTTATTCCTGTGGTAGATCGATTATGCATCGAATCAGGTATATATTTTCTCGGCAGTCGGTTTTCTTCGTAACAATTAAAGGGTCATCATTTTTTCGCGGAATGCGTTTTCCGCGGTTGGAGAAGGATAGTTTTCGGCGGGTTATTCGCGGTCGCGCGTGATTGCTCTAATTAACAACACCTCTGCTCAATTAAAGCATGCGCATGCCGCGACGCATACTTCATCATTGCGTAACGCTAGTATGCACAAGAGATTGACTATTCCAGTTTACAACTTACAGTGTTTAAATGATCAATTCTAGTAGTTTAGCAAACATAATCGGGGACTATCTCATTAGATAATAAATACGAGTATAGCCTCTTCATTACACACCAAATACGCATTGTAAAGAGAAGGCGGGGGAGAAGCACAACACATCTCAATATAACACATGATATTATGTATGGAAAGATGGCGAATTAACACATCACCAACACTGAATCTATTGCTAGCACAAACTAGTGTTGTTCACTTGTTTGTCATTATCCGCGATGCGACCAGTTCCCAGAATTGATTCTGTTAAGCAATGATGGCCAGGCGAAGTACTTCATCTCGGTTCTGTTCACATCAAATAATCTCACAGAATAGATTCTCTATAGAGTATTACATATAGGCCCACAGAATCGATTATGTGAAGGATCGAACAGCAGCATGACAAGTTAGACTACTCATACAAAGTATTTATTTCTCTTTTCTTTGTGTGATTTTTACACTACTATCTGTTTTGTTATACTTTCTCAGAAATGCGTAGCATCAATGGAAAGCATTGAGATCTTTAGCATGGAGTAGATAAGACTATTTTTGGCCCACTCTGAAGATGAGAAGGCTTCATCTTCGTGCCACACTTACATGAGGCAATGTGGAATCTGGTCTTGTACAATTATATAATCCGATTCTAATGCAATGATGCTATGGAGGCACACCTAACGCATTAGCCATCTCATAAATATGGAATAACGCATGATAATTTCGTAATGAATGGATGTAATTGGTTACCGACAATGATATCATTGACAAGTGTTATGACATCATTCCACCCACCTCTCCCCCCTCTCGAGGAATAGTAGAGGAAGAGGGAGTGAGGTTGTTGGCCTAGGTATCGGAAATATATTTCCTCATCAGATTCAACCACGTAATTTGGTTCCAATAGTATCATGTAGAAAAACGCATCCCCAGATATCACAGTGCGATCATTTGGATAACACCACACGCCATAGAAATGGGAACTGGTCATTTCACCCGAATGCCATCTCGCCCCAGGTCATCTCGCCCGAATGCCATCTCGCCCGAATGCCATTTTGCCCGATTTTAAATACATATTAATTAATATGGTAATATGGGCATTAACAATCAGTATTGTGCTATGGTATTATGCCTGCTCGGATGGCGAATTCGTACATCATCAATACTGAGTGTAGTACTAGTACAAACTAGCGTTGTTTGTCATTATACGCGATACAACCAGTTCCCACCACATGTGACCAATAAATGTCATCGTAATAGCACTGTACTCCTTCACACAATCATAAGATAAAAGTCGGTCCCTTTAGAAGAGAGGCACATAATGCATGAATCATAATGCGACATGCGTACTGTGTATACTACTGTCTATGGTAGTATGCAGGATAAAGAACCCTTAGGATTTATATGTTAGGGTAGGGGGGAACCCCGGTCCCGGGCTTCTGTTCTTGCGCCCGTATCACCCGAATGGGTTGGGTGGAGCCGTAAAACCCCATCACTCACTCACTCACTCATAAGATAAGAGTCGGCCCCTTTAGATTTTAAGATAGGCATATAATGCATGAATCATAATGCGACATGTTCAAGTTATCCTGATGGTCCACAGCGGTATTTCTAGTATGATTATGTGAAACCCACACACTACGTGTTCCACAGTGATCATATATTGAATTATATTGAATAATTAAACACTATCCATGTCGTATATAACTTGTAACAAATTATCGGCGATCACCCGACCACCCGCATATTAACGGGAGCTGTGATTTTATAACTTATGTGCCAATAATGTGCTCGTCTGCTGTAATAACAGAAGTTACGCCTTGTTTACTAAACCATTTGTCATCAATTACTTGCTTCATTTTACCAATATAATTCTTCGGTGACACTGCAGCTGCCAAAATGCGTAACAAGCACATGTGTACTACTGCCTATGGTAGTATGCAGGATAAAGAACCCTTAGGATTTATCGATAAGAGTAGGGGGAGAACCCCGGTCCCGGGCTTTTGTTCTGTGTTCGATCTGTGTTCTAGTGACTATAGTTCTTTGGCTGGATTTCGATTAAAACGTCGCCAGTTTAAAAGTAAGTCCCCGATTTCATTCAAATACTATATATGCATATGGATTATAGAAACAACCTATGCAGGATACCGGAGTAATGAATTTTAATTCCTCGTCGGCGTTATTCTAAGTCGGAGATACCCGTATACGTCGCCGCCTGCGAGCACGGTGAGCCTTAGTGCTTTGTTAAGGCGACTTTGTTAACAAAACATGCGGGGATGGCCGATTCGTACATTGCCAATACATGTACTGAGTACAAACTAATCAAGTACTAGTACAATGTAATACAAATATAAAATGAATACACTATACCGTAGCATAGTACATGTAATACGTACACAAGTTATGCTGCATGCTATACTATATATAATTTATAAACTTAAGTCATGTTGAACCCGTGAAGTGAAATATTTACATGAGCATAAACCCGCGCGAAATGGCATTCGGGCAAGATGACCTCGGGCGAGATGACTCGGGCGAAATGGCATTCGGGCGAAATGACTAGTGCCCATAGAAATGCCTGGCTCACTGACTCAGAAATGGTCAACTTTTACCTTATTCTAATTATCCCTCGTTGTGAAATTGAACATTAGTATTTCGTTTAGCTATTCTTCACTGGCCATGTTCCTTGACATTGATGTACACTCATCATATAAACAGCATAAGCACCGCGTGCTTCTAGCTCCATTTGCTCCGGTACCAATACAACTGATTTCATTTCATTTCATTTCATTTCATTTCATTTCATTTCATTTCATTTCATTTCAAATACCAAAAACCGAACGCCTTTGTGACTTTGCATGTTGTTGTCCCGAAAGCCTTTGGTTAAATACCATCTGTAATCATGTTCACAAGTTATTTGCGACCTTGACGGCCTGCTATTATCAGGAGAATAGGATGATTGTGACATTTAAAACTTGGAAAACAGGTGACGCTTTCTTGTCACCGGAAACGCAGCACGAATCGAAAACAATGTCACCTGTGTCACCTGCACGCAAACACGTTTAACGTGACATATTTCTTCAATGAGCTAAGTTGTGTCCAATCACTTCAATTGCTTATTTGCTACGCTTGCTGAATTCGTACGACAAAACCCACACGGAGCCGTATACGCCCACTTGGCGCGGCTCATCCATTCGATTCTGTGACGTAATTAATGTCTGAGACCCGAAGCGTATTGGCAAACTTTAAGCGAAGACGACGACCACTCTCTCTTTCTGGTGGAGGGAGACTCGCATGCGTTCCGTAGCCTGACCTATAATGCAGTTAAACAAAGTTAAGAGTACACCACATCTTGGCTCTATAGAACAACGAGGATGTTGCCATGCAATTGTGAATAAAATGATGATGGGCCAAGATTCACAAAGTCCCCCAAAAGACGCAGGTGCCTGGAGTAATATCATCTGTACTTTTATGGCCTCTGTGGCAAATTTTGTGTCAGTAAACGCCGTTGTTTTACCTGCCCTAATTGTGGTCTAATTGTTTACGAAGAACTTAATTATTTGCCTTGATGCTTCTTCACGGGTCAGTGTTAAAGTTGATTCACTTCAAAGCAAGTCATAGATAGTTATTGCTCGGTAACCAGATTGTATTTTTATGCGAGCACTGAGCCATTATTCATGACGAAGATTATAACTATTTCCTGTATGTATGGATATCTAGATCAAGCGCTAATTATTTCCGATTAACAGGTTAATATTATAGGCGTGTTTGAGCATGTGCTCCAATGTGTTGATTCGGTAATAATGGGGAATTCAACCATTCGTGTTCTTGGCAGAACAAAGCTTCTTAAATCGCACGAGCACTATTGCCTTCTGAAAATTAACATTGCGTGCAGTCGTTGTAATATGGCGAAGAGTTTTGTACTGAGCAATATTAATTGTTGTATTGCCATTCAGTTTTTATTTGTATTGCTTATTACCAGAAGCTATTTCGTACACAGAAAATCTGAATCGGGCAATCGTGTAGATGAGTTGCGGGCCGCATTCATTATAGTTATTTTATATAATTATTACGCAACACAACATCACACCACCAAGCGTTTTCTCGTTTGCTCATCGACACGCAGACGTATAACTAATTTACTATATTTATACTTTTTGAATACGAGTGAGTGAGTGAGTGATGGGGTTTTACGGCTCCACCCAATCCGATCGGATGATACGGGCGCCAGAACAGAAGGCCCGGGACCGGGGTTTCCCCCTACTCTTATCGATAAATCCCAAGGGTTCTTTATCCTGCATACCACCATATACAGTAGTACACAGCGCCCGGCCTTGTTACGCAGTTGGGCAGCACTGCAGAGTCACCGAAGAATTTTGAATACGAGAATATGAGAACTAACATGAATCATCCCAAGACACTTTAATACTGCCCTACGTATTTTTGAAAATGTAATTCAGAGTTACTTGAATTTAAAGGAATTTGTGATAAACTGATTTTCCAAGAAATTATTTATATCAGATTGTTCTTGTTGCAAACCATGCATATTGGACTAAAGTGTATATAATTTAACTGACTCTTGAACCTTTTATAATTACTGTACGTGTTAAAAGACAGAATGTCGTTTCAGGGCCTACACAAATGAACAAGTGGGTACACATTACAACATTGAACACCACCAACATACACTGCTCTGCAATTCCTCTCAATTTCAGATTGATGGGTAGCCTTGAAGCATCTCCAGCATGTATTTTGATGAATACACAGATTGATCGTCCCTGGTTAGAATGTCCACCAGGCAGGGTCCTTCAGGCGCGCCCTAAAGGTCCCTGGGTGTATTCTCAGATGGGAGATCCCTGGTAAAACATGGAAATGTGCTCAGGATCTACTATTGGGAGTGTGTGTGCTTTGGAAGGCCAAGCACTGGACTCCCTTGATACCTCACACTCTTTCTGTTGGTATCATTATCACTGCATCCCTGTCTATTGGAGAATTCATGAAGAGAATAATAAGAGGAGAATAATACGAGGAAGATAGGAACAGCATGGAATTGCAAAAGAAAAAAAAAAAGAAAAAAAGAAGAGAATAACAATGTAAAGGGCAGTACAGACTAGGGGTGCGTAGGTGTTGACATTCCCCGGATTTCGCATTTCGAATTTCCGATCGTGAACGGTGTGATCGAGTAGTCGCACTGTGAGAATAAAGTTTACAGTTGCATGGAATAATAATTATACTGAAAGTCTGCATGGTTAACTTATAGAGTAAATTCTATAAGTTGCCCCGCTCATACATTCTTCATTCTTGATAATTTTGATACAGATTAGCTTCTTTCCTTATACTGAATTAGCAGTTTTTGTAGTTTTAGAAAGAGGGGTCTGTCATTGCACGCTCCTCTCGGATTAAATCCACTCCAACATTATTATCAACGAATGCCTCTCAAAAAAGGGAATGGTGACTCCATAATTCTTGCTTCTCTAGTTCCATCTAAGTACGATTGTGTCCGGCCGTAAACATTATGCAACAAGGCAGGCAGCAGAGCATGCTGAATGGCCACCAATCACGGTGGTGGCTCCTATGAGGTGCAGTTGGGTGATCAATGAGCGTTGAAAGACTGCATTGAAACTGCTTTCATGTGGCTAATCTAAGCTTATCGTGAGATGATCGAGGTGGCTAACTTGTAAACGTAAAATTGCAGCATGGGACGTTTATCATTTCTACCCTGCATTATGTGTGGTCACACACCTGTCTCTCATGGCCACGGTGCATATATTATACCCACAATGCAATGCGTTGGCCTTGGAAGTATCGTAAATCAGGGTTGCAGGCTTCGGGATATTTTCAAGTATGCAGTCTTTCAGGCGTCCAAACAGGACTGTCATCTTCACCCCTTTGTTCTAGAGCTGCAAAATATGAAGAGTTGACAAGCGCCATGCAAGGCAGCTTAGCCGATTTCACCTCGACTGGCCGTACAGGATCCTAGAGATGAAGTACCCCGATATGCATATATATTGAAATTGAACGAAGTGAAAAGTGAGGTCATTGTGCCCTCCCAGCCAAACACTAGGACTCCAACGCTGCTTAAAACATTGAATGCCAGAGAAAACAATACAGTGTGAAGACATGGTTGTCTGCCTAAACCAACACATCAATGCAAAGCGTCATGTGAATTCTTTATGTGCATGATCCTGTTGATCATAAATATTCTTATGAAGCGCAAATCAGAAGCGGAGAAATGTTGTTGGTGATGCTTTTGTTGAAAACAAACTCGTTATTTGCAATTCTTCATATTTTTTATTAATTTTTATTTTTTTATTATTTTATTTTACATTCGTATCGGTTTATAAACGACAAATGGGCATCGTCTGCTGAATACGATGACATGAATTGAGGTTAAAACCCATAAAGGCATAGATATGGAGATTAGCTTGTATACACTAAGATTCGAGGAGGCACTAACATAATACTATTAGTATCAGAGTGCCGTAAAACTCCACTCATACATACATACATACTAAGATTCGACATCGCTCGTGAAAAAAGGCCCTTACGAGCGCCCGTTGCCACGGCAACACTGCCATCCGCTCACACGAGTATCGCAGACTCTGGTTTCGGCGAACTAAAAACGCTTAAAAATATATGAACAGATTAAAACTACTTAAGGGATTAATTATAAGCTCGGTTTTATATTTTCTGTACTTTTACTTGCTTTATTGTATGAATTGCATGTCTGATTTTCACTTAGGCAACCAGTTATGACCATTTTTTTTTCACAATGGGGAATAGGCCGATGTCCCATACTGTTTAAAACACAAGCTAATCTCCACATCTATGCATAAAGGCGTATTAGGTATATTGCTAATACTCCAGCGTTGGCTGCCTATTTGTGAACGCATTCTCTACAAAAATAATAGCCACACTCACGTATGTGATGAGTTGCGCACGTCATTTGAGTCAACGAACCCTTGAACTGTAATAACGCCACTCTGGCAGCTTCCTCACTCACTCTGTGATGAGACATCGAGCTTTGTCGTTTATTTCGTTTACTACACTAAAATCGGAATACATTTTTTTTTAATCACTGGCTTTAATACCCGGATTCTCATACTCAATTATTATCTTATTTATCGGATGTATAAAACTATAAAATATATGCGTCAATAGCTTTAATCCAATTGCATTTAACATAAATAATTGCTTCAAAGTTCCTAGTATTAAAAAACTCAACCGTGTCACATGACAAAGCTAAATTTATTGAGGAATAGTGCACTATTCCTCAATAAATTTAGCTCCCAAGGGCTTTGCATGACGTCTCGGCCAGGGCAATGTCACAACGGAGCTCATTAAAATGCGCCATGATATTCAATATGATATATTTCCAGGTTGCCCTCAATGATCAGAGGATTCTTTGTAGAGAGTTGAAAGAAGACAAGCAATCGCACAAAGAACTAAATAATGTCTTTAAGGATAACCCCAAAGCCACTTGAAGTCTTGAAGGATGTCGCTGTGTCTCCGGCTAATTTTGAAGGATTGGCACTAGACAGGAAGGCCTGGAGGTCGACGGTCGGGTGGGCGCAACCAATTATGAAGTCAAGCGGATATGCAGGGATAAAGGAAAGGTTGAGAGGGTAGCTGCTTCAGAGTTCTGACCTATAATGTTTAATACAGTATAATCGGTAAAAGAACCCTTTGCTTGAGTTCTAAACCCTCTTACTTTAATTATATTACACACTCATGTAACATCAGCCATCATGTATGACAGACTTTCATGTAAAAGCTAAGATAAATAAATTGACAGAATGCCGTCTGAGTATTCTCATATACAGACGGAGATATATCTGTATATTTAACAGGAAGTTACATGAAATGATCATGAATTCAACGCTCAATTTCAGACGCTCGTGGAAAATTGCGTAATTTGGCAATTAGAAACGCTAATACCAGCCTCAAACTCACACGAACTAATCCCGATATATTTTACCACCTAATTAAATAATAAAATACACAAACCATATATTGAGTTTATAAATAAAGCTACTTGAACACTCGATTGAACAACTTATCAAATTCTCACTCACTCATTAACCTCGTTGACCCTGATCTAATAGGCAAATGAACCAGCTTCGAGGGGTCTGAGGGGGATCCTTCATTACTTCAATTAAAGAATGTCGTTCAAATTGCTTGAATAGTTCTGCTAATTCCTGAAGTGATGTCTAATATTGGCAAAATAGAGTTGTTTTTTATTCATGCTAAGTGCCAAAAAAAGTGAAGGAAAACCATCACAGAGCGCCACTTTCACTTACAAATTTTGCATTATAGTGTTTCTCTCTGGATACCATACAAAACAAACATCCTGAATAGTAAGTAAGCAGTGAAATGTGCCACAACATGACAATATTGACCTCGAAAAGTGAGAGAATACTCATTAAAACATCTATACTGACAAGTTTGCGGTTGCAGACGCGCATATTTTCCCGGGAAGATTACGTGTATTTCAGTTGTTTTCGGTGTCGGCTTATCAACCGTCTTTTTAAAATTCCAAAACTAGTATTATTTATGACTTTATGAGTACAATTGAATGTGAAATGAATACGGCCGAAACGCACTCAACTGCTCCTTTTTCCACTGATTAATTCCAATCCCTAAATTGTACTTCAACCGACTTCCCGTGAAGCACGTTCCATCTTGATAAATAATTATGGCGCGAAAATCATTTCATTGCGATGCAAATCACGCAAGGCATGCGCCCTGTATACATTATGCAAATCAGCCAAATGGCTGTGTGGGTTGGGTTTATAAACTTTTTGGAATGTCGGCGTAAATTTGTTGGGACGGAAATTAATTTTGAATAGTGTGGCGTTTTCAAAATAGAGAGTTCTAATACAGTTAGGATTTTTAGCGTGTCTGTCAATGCCAACGGGTTTTGACGCCAGAAAAACTTCCAGTTTTTAACCCACAATTACCAACAATGAAGATCTGAGATTGCCGCTGACGAATATGCTACCAAAGGGCCAGCTTGAAAGGATCGTCTTAGATGGGTGGCCGTCTTTTACCAGGTATAGTCGTGACAACCTATAGTTTTAGGGCACTGTGACCCATAATTATGCCTGCAATACTGTATTAGAGAGTAGCTCATCCATGTGCACACATGGCTGCTCATTAATGCTAGTATGCACTTGTATTCAATTGTTTATCACAGTTTGATTCGGAGCTTTAAAAAGGATGTCTCTCTGAGTTAGTGTCGGCGTCACAAGACGACCACAATCAATGATCATGACCCAGACTTCCACCAGACGGCCACCGATGCAATGCTCATCAAGCATCTTCCATCAAAATCCCTCATAAATTATTTGCTCGATGACATGCCGCACATTACGTTGTCGGTGTCATATACTTTGGTCAGATCGCTACCTCAACATCGCTACATCACAACTTGACTCCTCAAGAGATTAGCTTGAACATCCAGCACACCCCACAAGAGCCCTACAGCTAGTCAGCCATTAGCATTCGCTGACTCTTTTCCATTCGGTGCCGGTGCAGCACTTTCTGTTGTTTTTACCTAGGGGTATCCCCGACCTCCGGATCCTGCGTCGACGCGCAAGAGCCACCTAATTTTCTGTCGACAGAAAGGCAATTTGTATCCCCTACACAGATGATCGCGAGCATAGCTTGATCACTGCATTGCTAAAGCACCCATCCCGTTGTCTGCAGCGTACTGTTGGCATTGTAGCACATTGCCCTTCAACCAATAGAAACCTGTTCATTATATACTAGGCAGTGGTCGTCTTACACAAGATCAACTGATTCATGAAACTGAAAAAGATTGGTCGGGGGTCGCATTAGGCAGGTGGTTGCCCATTACATTGAGGTTATGGAGGCAGGACATGGCAATTGCGGTAACACTTGGTATCCCATATTAGATGCGTACTGTGAAGCAGAATCCAATGACGGGAGTATCCCCTACACACTTCTATTCAGAGTCCTAATAGGTCTTTATCTTTGTATGCAGATACCAAGTCGCCGAGGAATTTAAACGAATTATAATTTAAAACCCTAATTAACCTTTCGAAGGTTTAACATTGCAGACACGCGATTGATATTGTATAGACGGAGTGAGAAAAAGACGTGGTCATTATAAACAGGTTGTTGGTGTGGTAGCTAACACACATTTTACTGTACGTATTACCTAATTGCACTGCTCCATCTCGTCCCCTGTGACACGCGAGCAACAAATGTTGATGATTATGTGTAAGACTTCTTTTGCATCAGGTTGTATTCACAATCTCTCACAAATCTATTTATCAAACCATTTCTCGCCTTCTGTTCGGACAAGAAACGTTCGTTTGTGGGTTGTTGTTGTTTTTTGTTTTTTGTTTTTTGTTTTTTTTTTTTCACGCGAGACCACAGCACGTAAATTTTCTTCCTGGTAGTCAATAGACGCAATGAAGCTATGCATTGTCTCCACAATTTACCCCAAGTATCATCTACAGCCGATAAAAACACAACACACAATGGTCTACTGGTTGGATTGGAAATTGCGAAGCTGTTTTTTCTTACACCGGCGACAAAATTGTGGAAACAATGGGAAGAAAAAAAAAGCGACTCCCCGCAATTCTACCCTGCTTCAATGAGCCACCATTACTATCGTTTGTGTCGGAATGAAGCCATGCAGAATTTCATTTTGTTAAAAAATTTAACATCAATATGATCAGACACATAATGGAGACTTATTTACGGTAATTGTTACCGTTTTTTTCCGCCAATAAATAGCATTTTGGCCTTTTCAATACAACACGGCAACATGAATGACTTCTGTTTATATTATCGTAATGGTGAAGCACATCACTCCGATAATCAGAATTTACTACATGTATAGGTACAACACGAATCAGAGTTTAAGGCAATGGGGAGCATAATGGAGACTTAATTGCAACCACTGAATGGTCAATAATTCAATACATTAAATGACCTCTCACCAAGGAAATATTCAATAGGCATTGATGAGAGACGTCTGTTATGTAAGCTACACGATGATCGAGCACCATGATTTCTCAGAAACAAGTGATTTGCAATTGTGAACTATTCTTTATGAGTTGAACACAGCAGCATTCTGAAACGGAAGGGTCACCGCCCACCATACTGGAGACATCCGACGAATACGATTGCGTTACTCGTTCCACAGCGGACCTTACCCGCCCTATTGATCATTGAGACCGACCTCTCATGTGAAAGATCCCATTCACGGTTTCGTGCATCTATTCTCGGTGGTGATTTGCCTCGTGTAGACTTCTCAACGATCCATCAAAGCAAGGCCAATGGTCTTTGTGGCGGCTAATTCAAATTAAGGATGTACACAATGTTGATTTATTGGTGTGTTGTGGGGTCTAGACCTATGAGTAATGAGCATAACTACTCTACATAAATGCGGGCTTTGTTAGTGGAACTGCGATAATTTGTTTTCAAACCTGCACGAAATCTTCTGTGAAATTTCCATGTTTTGTTGTATGGCCAGTTACATAACATATCAGTTACAAAATGCGCCGAGTATTATCGTATTTGATAGAAATTCATTTGACGAGGGAAATTAAAAAACTTATCTTTAGATCTTTCTGATACGAGTGTCCAGTTCTGCGGCATCGCGTGAAGCATCCCGATATGATTTCACTGCGACCGTCTACCTCCATGAAATGAAAGGGCGTCGATTTACTAATTGTATATTTAGCTCATCAATCCGTTGCATTGCCGTTGGTGTATATCCATCCACAAGGTTACATTATTGCAATCATGCAATACATTCCATTGGCGAATAATTATACGCGCAGTAACGGGCACTCTCTATGCTGTCAGTGATAATAATAATGAATTAATGATGCATACTTATTTAATCGAATTGGTTTCAAATATTGCTACAATTTTGTACTTCGTGTTAGTCTTTTTGCACACGAATTAAGTATTAAAATTATATTCAGTGCATGCTAAGCGAACGACATTCTGCATTTCCACAGCGTCATTTCCCTGGCCAGAAGGACAGATTAATTACACAACACGACCGGTCTCCGATCTAAAGCATTGTAAACCAGAATCAGAATGTCGTAGAGACGGGCATTCACCCTGCTTTATCACATAGCAACAAGTATGTTCAGTAGCCATGGTACCAACAGAGGACGCATTCGTTGCGAGAAAATTATTCGGAATTTCCTGGCTCAAGTGCAACAACCATCGTAGGAAGATACAGCAGTAAATAATGGATCATGCTCATCGAGGGTTGCCAACTTGTCGATATGTATCTCATAATCAAAATATACTTCTTTTAATCCATAAGGGAATATCTTTGCTTCAAATATCTGAACTGCCCAATCAAAGCCGGATCCAATCGCCGTTATCGGTCGAAGTTATGTCATCACGCCCCTGGATCCCTAATTAAGACATCACAAAATGTCATCATGTTACAAGGTGATTTGCTTTACATTGTATTTTTAGAAAGCTGGCAATTGACAAATGAACCTGGCTATGTATAAGGGGCACCGAATAGCTCAATCGGTTTAACCAGCTGACTGCAATCCTATGCCGACCGTTGGGGTCGAGGTCCAGGGTTCGAGACCCGATCAGGCAACGGGCGTTATGGTTGTGAAATATTATTGTAATTCGTTATAATTGTAATTGTTCGGTGACTCTGCAGTGCTGCCCAACTGCGTAACAAGACCGGGCGCTGTGTACCACTGTCTATGGTGGTATGCAGAATAAAGAATCCTTGGGATTTATCGATAAGAGTAGTATGGCGCCCGTGTCATCCGATTGGTTTGGGTGGAGCCGTATCACGTGAATATGTATATTGATCACTCTCACGCTATATTATACCGTGTACTGTGGACTAGATTTAGTTAATCAAAATTAATAATTATAGTAGCTGCATGTAATTATGTCCATATCTGGGTCTGTAAAGGTCTAAATCCAGAATACACGGGAGGATGGGAAGGGGAGATCTCGTTGTCCTTGTAGCATTGGGGTCAACAAAATAGCACGCTTCATCCTCAATCCCATATGATTCACAAGCAGACCTTTAATTTCTGTTGCAAGTTTATGAGCACGATTTGCTTCTTCTTTGATGAAAAGCACATTTAAGGAACTATCATATCCTTAAGCGCCATTCACATTATGTGCGTGCGGTCCGTGCGTACGGGCTACATTTCCATCTGAATCTTCCATTGACTTTGCAATTGAAAACGTGCGTTTTCAAGGCAACCGGGTTGGAGCATGCGCAGATCACGATTTTCAAAACCGATCCATCTGAATACGTGCGGAAAACGCATCGACGCATCGACGCATCGGAAAACGCATCGACGCAGCCGCAAATGTGAACGAATTAACATAAAATTGTACGATTAAAAGTATTGCATATATGTGAACGGCGCTTAGGATGCCAAAAGAAAGCCCAAATAATTGCTCTATACCTCGGTTGGAACTATAAGTATTCTACAATGTGCTCGAATCTTTAGTCTATACTTATTGATTTCGTACCGTTTGTTATTTGAAATTGATATTCCAGCGCAGCCAATCGATGAATCCTGGTGCATGTAAACATGATGTCAAGTTCTCTCATGTCTTGATGGCATTGACAGCGAATGAAATTGACTGGAATGATATCCCTGTGGGTGCTCCTCTGATTCGAGTGTTAACGCAACTTGTACTCTAAAGCCGAGTTTGCTTATCTGTATGCGGTCCGTGCGTGCGGAAAAGGCTCGCGTTGCCGCAGTCAATTAGCATATTAACATTATCGGCCGCAATGCTGGGCAATTGTGAATGCACAAAAATGAAAAATGTTGCCGAACATAATATCTGAATGCGGCTTTAAAAATTTGCTAAGCGTGAGCACTTGCATATCGGTGATATAAATTATTGTATACCACTCAGTGAGTCTGTCAGCCAATCAGCCTTGTGTATTTCACTGGTTCTCTAGTGATATACATGTATATATAATGACACAGGCACACACCGATGACAGGTGGTATCTCATTGGTTGCTTTGTATAGTAACATTTAGTCAACTGGTCGTATTCAGCAAATACCGTGAATTAATTTTCACTCGCCTCGCCACAACATCATTGAACATGCAGTCACAATAGTTAACCGAGGTAAATGTTTGTTTTCCAAGGTAATTTTCGTGGCATAATCCGGTTAAGTCACTTATCCGTGACGTATTCCTTAAATACACGAAAAACTTCAACTTGGTATTCAAATCGACAACTTTAACAAACTGAAATCGACAACTTCTACAAACTAAATCGACAACAAACTGAAATCGACAACTTCAACAAACTGAAATCGACAACTTCAACAAACTGAAATCGACAACTTCTACAAACTAAATCGACAACAAACTGAAATCGACAACTTCAACAAACTGAAATCGACAACTTCAACAAACTAAAATCGACAACTTTAACAAACTAAAATCGACAACTTCAACAAACTGAAATCGACAACTTCAACAAACTGAAATCGACAACTTCAACAAACTAAAATCGACAACTTCAACAAACTGAAATCGACAACTTCAACAAACTGAAATCGACAACTTCTACAAACTGAATCGACAACAAACTGAAATCGACAACTTCACAACTTCAACAAACTGAAATCGACAACTTCAACACACTGAAATCAACAACTTCAACAAACTGAAATCGACAACTTCTACAAACTAAATCGACGACAAACTAAAATCGACAACTTCAACAAACTGAAATCGACAACTTCAACCAACTAAAATCGACAACTTCAACAAACTGAAATCGACAACTTCAACAAACTAAAATCGACAACTTCAACAAACTAAATCGACAACTTCAACAAACTGAAATCGACAATTTCAACAACTGAAATCGAAAACTTCAACAAACTGAAATCGACAACTTCAACAAACTGAAATCGACAACTTCAACAAACTGAAATCGAAATCTTCAACAGAGTGGGCTTTAATGGAAACGTGTACTTCATGTATGTACATAAAGCCGCGTTCACATAAAACGTGTGTGTCTGCCTGCGTGTGTGGGAAAAGTCCCCCCTAGCCGCAACCAATTAACATTATCGCCTGCAGCCGCAGTTGCAGCCATAACATGTGAACGCACAAACCTAAAATTGCGGGATAGAAAATGTTGCCGCATGCACGTACGAACATTATGTGAACGCGGCTTTAGGGAGTTTGAGCGGATAATGTGAGAGTTGTGGCCCCTGCAACTTTTAACCAAAAGTCGCACGGAACTACGGATGCCGCTGCTGTTTTTGGCGGATTAGTTTCACGTAGATAGCTATTTACGTGAAATTTGTAAGGTAAACCTGGGACCTTAAATAAAATTAGTGAGGATTTGCCATGGGCCTAAAATTCTGATCCACGGGAGATCAGGATCTGACAGAGAGTAGGGCTAGTGCCGGTGTAACAGTCTCTATTATCCCTCGAATAGGTAGTCCAGGGGACTACTAGTATTATGCCCAAACTCTCGATTGAAGACACCGAGTTACTGCTCATGAGCAGTAGCCCCTGGTTGAACCTACTGCACTGAAAGGTGGCTGTAGCTATGTCGAAATCCATATTCTCGTTTGCAAAATGTCGTGCATGACACAAGCAACAAAGCACAGTCTCCTGGGGTAGATATTCCCAGCCTCTACCATACTATAGAATAGATATTACATATAACTAGGCTAGGTAGTCTTACTAAGGCTACTCATGAAAATTGCTGTGAACGGCGGTCACAATTCCTAGGACGAATGTCTCTGGACTAGGCCTACCTATTCAGTAGGACTGAACATGGTACACGGTATTACACCGGGCATAAGCCGTGTATGCGAAGCTAAAAAGGAGCCTTTTTTAGCGAGAGGTAATCCCACCTAGTCATCAAGATCCTACACTTATTAGCAAGCGATTAATTCATTCGGACATTGGCCAAGAATGATCGTGATCAGGGATTTCCTCTTCAGGCTTCTTGCAATGAATTTTAACCCGAAATTTGGGTTCCACCTTACGAACTGATATCACTGATAAGCTCATCTGCAATATTCAATTGTTTGTTTTGTCGCAATTTTCCACTTCTTATGAAGTTGATCTGATTGAGTGATTATGCCGAATTTCTATTCGCTGCGTGTCGATTACATCAGATTTTCGAGGAAATTTCGGTTGAGTTTGCGAGTCAGGTTTTTTTATTGCCAATACAATTCTGTTCCAAGTCATCTAAGATGATAAGATCTAGTTATAGAGATCGTTTACTGCACTAAACTTTAGCGTTACATAAAATGAAAGCATAGCACTCATAATAATTACAATAATTTACATTCTGTGTTCGTTAGGATATAGATTATAGATTATAGATTATAGCTAATGCATTTACTTTGAACGCGGCCTAGGTGCATGTATGCTTATCGATAGAGCATAATCTAGAGGCAAAGGCTTCCGACAGTCAATCTGTCAAATGGTCACCCGCCACAATGTTTCATAATTACTATTATAATGGTATTAAGAATTCTCTCAAACGTGCATATACAGGGGTGTACTCTATGCGATGCCCTTGATACCAATGACACCTGACCGCCCATTAATCAATTAAAGGGATGAATAACTGAATTTTAAGTGAGGTTCTATTGATTCATAGCACCAATTGATAGCATTTCGTGCCAAAAACACCATGCCTGGATGCAAGCGTAAGGAAATAATTCATTCCGAATATCGGGGTTAGCATTGCCCCTATGGGAGAATGACTTCCATTACGAAGTATAGGAGGCAAACGTCAGCTGAAGGCTTGCCGTGATTGGCCCCGTTCCCCTCGTGAAGCTATCGATTTCAGCTAATCAGAGCAGATCATCTTTGCCATAAAAGGACATCTTTGTTGTTTACGAAACGAAAGCGCATGCGTGGTGCACTCTGGCTGACCTTTTTACTGTTTCAGGATGAGAAACATGGTAGGTGTCCTAGAAAATCGCTTGTTAAAATTAGAAAAATAGCGAAAAATATTTTTTTTTTCGCGCCTGACTGGTGGCAAAATGATTATTTTATCTATTTCCGAAAATAAAATAAAAAATATCCAGGGGTTTAGTCGCATGACACGCTGATATGACGAGGCCCATTGTAAAAGATGGGGAACTCGATGTTTCATCACAGCTCCTGACGTCACGCCTAGTTAACAATATATCTCCCGCGAAGTCGTTAGGGATGATATTTCTTGTGTGGGCCAGGCATAGGAATCATTTTTGGTGCATCAAATAACGACTCAAAGTCCATTTTTAACCAGTTCTCCCTCCCTTTAAAGTAGAATACCTCCTATTCAGTGAGATAACTTCAAATAGCTGGGGCATACGTGTATTTATTAGTATACAAGAAAATGTTACCATACATCACACCATTATATAGATAAAAAAGCACAAAATACTGTGTTTAAACTTCCATATTTCACGATTATTCCCAAATCCCAAGAACGTGTGATTTGCTAAAATATGTCTTTCTAATATACTTAGAAATTCATAAAGGCATTCAATATTTGGCCTGATATGTTTGTAAAATGAATATGTAAAGAGAATGGTATCTCACCATGCATGCATTTTTTCAAGCTATGTGTATTTCCCTAACAAAACCCCCAATTTATAGTTGTCAAAACTCAGTTTTTTTTTTTTTGAGACGCTGTTTCGGGAAAAAAAGGCCTTTTTTTGTTCCTTGTATTAGTTAGACACTGATTTTTTCTTGTCATAACGGCATATCCTGAATCACACGGTACAAGTGGCCGTGTACAAGAAACGCGTAATAATTGCATGGGAGAGTGATGGTCCAATGATCTGGGGTCACTATATCTCAATCAAATTAGACCTTTAGAATTAAATTTCTAGGTGATCATTGTGATCTATGAATAAGGGATATTCTACCTTAAACTACCTTTGGCACGGGTCTGCTATGGTAGCCAAAATGCCTTAGATCTTGATTGACCTAATTTCTTAATTTGCAGTTAATAACAGTTAATAAGCAAAATAACGTTCTTTGAACGTATATGAGTTGTTTTTCCTTAACGTGATATTGTTAACATGGCATTTCTGATCATTGCTGCCGGAAATGCGAACCACTCGAGTGTTTTTCGCATGAATTGCTTCAAAGAACCGTGCATCATTCATGAATGCCGTGACCACTGGATGTTCGGAATGACTGCATGGCATGCCAACCTCTGAATACGCTGAAATTATGAATCAGTTTTGCTCCAAACATACCTTCTAATCAGGGAATATGAAATGGGGAAGGGGGTGCGGTTGCGTGCGTCACTATGATCTGATCTTTTCATTAGTATCACACACAAAAACTCAGTTATATATTATTAATATGCAGCCTTGTTTGTGGGGGTTTGGTAAGTGAGACCTGTAACAAAGTTATATTCATAGCTATGAACAAATGGGTATTTAATATATTGTATATTTATTAAATATTTGATCTATAGTCGTTGATTTGGTTAATTGGCTTAGGCCTATTTCCATATTGCTCGCTGTAACATCAGTTCTTCATTGTCTTACTACTGTAGTGCTTTCGTTTTGATATTACATTGGTGTCAGCTTGGTGTCAGCCCTAAACATTGAGGAGTAATAATGATAATGACTCCTCGGCTTATTATTTTGAGGAAGTATTGTCCAGATGTGGAGATAACGATATTCTGTTCTTTACATTGTTATGCACCTTTTGATGTGTGCTTCCACGCGTGCATATACCAGGTTCTGATCGTTCTGGAAGATCAAATTCAGCGCTTGTTAGGCTGGACATCTGCCCGATACCAGTGCTGCCTAGAGTGGCTACATAATACCAGATAGGAATATCCGGATCTCCCCTATTTGCAAAATGGATATCCTACTTCCAGGACTCGCCTTGTCCATGAAGGACGACAAGATACTCAATCAAATAATATTATACGTGCTTTTATTCACTGACGTCTGGGTAAAGGGAACGCGAATATCTATATGAAATCCCACGTTGACGTTTTAAAATAGACCAGCAGATATAAGACCCGTAACCTTGAGATCCCTCTCATCCTTATTTATAGTGTTTATGTGAACATTTCAATAAAACAAGTAACATTTAATTGTTTTTGTGGCACATTTTGATCCCTTCTTTCCTTCTTTAGTCTTTATCTGAGACTGGGTTCTCTTTTATCCGTTTTTGGGGTGTTTTCCAAATATAGGTCTGACTGAATTTAACCAATTTTCTTGCATAAAGTTATGGCATATAATAACTGAAACATACACACAAGGTATTTCGTGTTGGAGCTCAGTATATTAAGATGTTTAATTAACATTCATTTCATAAAGATAGTATGCTTGTAGATGATATAAATACACGTACATTCCACGACGAAATATTCCAACCCTTTCCGTGGAAGCACACTCTGCAATTCATTAATTTGAAAAACAAAATGAAGCACGATTCTCTATATCAACATAAACCATTTAATTCGAAACAACATATTTCACAATAATTTAAACAGCAGTCACAAGGTGATCAGTTTCGCAAAAGTCTACTCTGGTTCTTTTCTTCGGCGCACTATTATTCCTGGGGAGGTGCTTGAGGAGGATCGCGCTCTCATTCTGATTGAGAGTCACTCGCACGAACGGAGTGATTGAGTGTCGACGAACCGAAGTCATTTCACTGCATGGAGTATTCTTAGAAGGATCGATGTACGGGTTCGTTGAAACTTCTGACGCTGTTGTCAGGTAGCCTTTGTCTTCACAACACAAGCAGAAGACTCGTGAAAGCCACGCGAAGAACTGGCGCTTTCTGGAAGAGTAAGTGGGAACTGGAGGTAGTACAAGATTTTTTATACTTCTCTAATTTGAGTTTCCTAATTGCAACTGACAAGGTCTCGGCTTACCTGAGAGGTGAGCACTGCGTTTTGCTGAATATGAAGTAGATAACTGGATTCGTTGCACTGTTAAGTGTTGCTAAGCTCTGTATGAAGATGGCAATTGCTCGCTTGTGCTTCGTTCTCGGGATCAAACCGTAAACATCGGCGAGATCAAAGACAAAAAACGGCACCCAGCATATAATGAACACTGAAAAAAAAACAAAAACAACAACAAAACAACAGTACTATGTTAACCAATGAAATATTTAAAAGCCAAATCCGGGACGTACCTGTGACGATGGCAAAGGTCATTTTTATAGTCTTGATCCTTGCTTTGGGTATCATTCCGCGGGAGCTGGTTGTACTCTCCCGACCACTCGTACCATTGCTCTTGTTCTGCGAGGCAGAACCTGAAATATTAAGAGAATACATATGTTTGTGTTTGAACTCCGCAAAGCACGTGATCAATATGAATCCGATAATCGCAATGACGTCTCCGCAACGGGACTTACCGTTTTTATTGGGCGTGAACCGTTTTGAGAGCTGCCTCTTGTTTGATGTGGTTGAAACATTGCCTTTGCTCCAAATGACGATAACAATAATGATGTAACAGGTTGAGATGATGATGGCTGGTAAGATGAACAGGGCAAACGCCAGAATTGTTATGTATACCTGAAAAATAGAAGACGAAATAAGGGTAAAATATGGTGCCGGGTACAGCACGTGCTAATATAACAGGCTTTATAGCAACACTGAGTCTCAAATTTCAATAACAAGTCAGCGTGGAATTATCTTATATTTTTATTTTCCACGAATTTTGAGGTAATTTTTACTTAGTATAACACCTGCCTATTAATGAATTTGAAATGTTCATCATCTAAGTATTTATGTGTTGTTCCGAAACACCTGGCAGGTGGGAATTAATTCAACGCAATACAATCTATAATTATAGTAGTGATGCACAGATATCCGAATCCGGAATCGGATATCAGCTACCAAAATTCGACCTGAACACTAAAAACATAATGGTCACACACCTTCCAATGCCATGGTTCTGGGAGAGAGATGAAACATTGAACCAGCCCTCTTCGCACCGTCAACTCGGGTATAATACCCATGGGTGCGGAGAACAGGAAAGCGAGTATCCACGCAGTGCTCACCAACATCTTCGCTCGGCGCCCTGAAAAATGGTAAACAAGAAAACCAAAATCAATGAATCGAGAAATTAGCAGATATACCGCGGCTTACCGCTGCTTGAGAAATTCATTGGTCGCGCGATGGCATCAAGCCGGTCAATGCTCAGAGCCACGAGGATGTAATTCGCTGCGAACACCACGACGCTCTGCGGGATAGAACAAGAAATCAGAAAATTGCCAAAAATATAATCACAGCATCAGATTGCGAATCCGAAATGTATCGATCACTTATACTGAGCGAATCACTTACAAAAAACTACACTTACGACCGTTACGCAACACGAAAGCATTATACATTAGTCATTTATATCACGTGGATATCAATTAGAAGTCTTAGCGGACGTCAAGTTGTGAGCGTAATCCACCATAATGATGACGTATATATGTTGTAATCCTCCTGTGTGGGCCAGTGAGGAGTTCCCTAGGGGCAGAATCGCCCTGATTCCGCATTTTATTGCCATATCACACCAATCCATCTTGGGCCTAAAAGTTTTGCTATTCCAGGCTGATGGAAGTGTGTTTTATGCTGCAATCTGACGCGCCCCAGATCGGAATCCCCTTTGCTATCTGACTCTCTATAATCACACGCTATCTTGAGGCCGTGAAAATGGTGCTCATAAATCAAGTACTGTGTTACTAATTGTGCTGTACGAATATTATAATTATTCTTACCTGCAGGAATCTGATGACTTTGCATCCAAATAACCCAGCATGCCACTCTACGGTAATCTTCCAGCTAAGGTCAGTAACCACAGTGATCATGCCAGTGAGAAGATCTACAAATGAATGGATAATTATACTCAGCAGGATATGACGTCATCGATTTACTTACCAGCTGCTGCCAAATGTAATATGAAGAAATGCATTCGACTCTTGCGAGCTTTGGACATGAATATGGCGATTATGACCGATATATTTCCCGTCACGATAAACACGAAGATGACACAGAGGAAGGCCAGTTGGGGCGTCTGAAATCAAAGCAGAAAAATCAGCCCCATGAAATTAACACGGTTATTGAGCACCATGAATTAATACTCTTCGACCATGGACCCGATAGAACACGCTACCATCAAAGTTGCATGACCTTGCCATGGCAATAATGAAGGCAAATGTCTCCCTATGAGATCGCTAGGAATGACCAATTTTGTTCACGGATAACTCAAAGCGACTTCGTCTCATCCGACCCCTCCAATCCATCCCTCGTGTGCGTTTTTTTTTTTTTTTTTTTTTTTTTTTTTTTTACAATTTTCCCGTGTCAACCCCCATCCTGTCGCAGTAATTTTGCCAGACGTAAACACACCTTGCTTCCTTCAGGTAATCACGACACCTTCCCCTTACGTCCGGTACTTTACTTTTAACTGCATGGTAACTTTAGATTCCAAATTAGTAACAACAAAAACTCTCTCTGACAACCGCAATTCTATTGGCAGAAGCATAAAAGAACACAGAAGGGTGTTGTGACATTGATGTACTGACGCAAGCAACAGAGTAGGGGAGATTAGGCTGATGATATTCATCAAGGCATCTGTATGAACTATAAGGTGAGGCAACGTCAAAGCCTGCGAGACTATGCCATCATTCATCAAAACGAAATATTGGCTTCAAACGTGAAAAATGGCTTCATTTACTGTTAGATAGGGTAGTGTCCAATTCTTCTTCCATTTTTTTCTGGGTTTTTTTTCTTCTCAGCTCATTTTTCCTATTGTTATTTTGTTCTGATTTTTTTTTCCTATTGTGTGCGTGTGTGTTTTCTTATTAACCTACATTTGATTAAAGATAGTGGTCAATAGCTTTGAAATTAATAGCAATGTTATTTGATCAAGCCCGTTGAGCCACGCTATGTTCAATCTAGAGGAATGGTGCAGTTTCAGTTAACTATGTGAAAAATACATACATACAACACGAGTCTGTGCGATTCGTACTACTTAGGAGACAAACTTAACTCTACAAATCGTGATCTTAACCATTTATAGGTCGTGGAAATTTGATTTTTTTATCCCGTCGGCAGGGTTGCCATGGAAACAAAATTAATCAGCTCGTTCGTTCATTTCACTGTCTAGTCAGCAAACATTCTGCGATTGCGAGCGAAGTTTTCTCAAAATTCGGTCCCCCAAAATTGAAGCGAGCTGGATAGATGCCTGCATACATTACAATAATTATGATGGTTGTAGGTTTATTCGAGGTCGATGGGGCTGTATGCACTTGTAAGGCTGTGATCACGAGATCGTCCTGATTGGACGAGAGCACGGTAGAGGACAGTAGTTGCCTTAATCCTTAGATATGGAAACGAGCTTCCGGTAATATACCAGATGAGACATCGGCCTATCATATCAGCGTCATAGGAGTCATCCTCTGTTTCGCAATAAATATTAATAAACGTCTAATACCAACATAAAATGCATGCTATAATGTGTGTAAAAATATAGAAAATGGTGAATCTGGAGGTGATTCCAGAAAGAAACTTAACTTTGGGACTTAAGTTAAGTCCTCCAGGCGTTAAGTTAAGTTTTCAAGTTAAATCGATTCCACAAATGCATTTTGCTGAAATTAACTTAAGTAGCGTAAGTCGGATTTGGCTATCTGCCAAGGAATTTATAAGACATGGTGGGAAATTTGATCAGTGGTAGACGTACCTTACAAACATTACTTTTATGAACTGTTTATGATTTTTCAAAAACTTTATCGAAAACGAAAGCGTCACAAACGCGAAATGCGAGTGTATAGCATCGCTGATGCTCAATTAACCAATTAATTAATTGATTGGGGAACACCATAAACCTCGTGCTGTTTGGCGATTGCGGACGCCACACGATGTATCGTGCGGCAAACCCTTGATCTGGGTAATTGTATGTCTGTTGTATCCCCGATTACATGGTAAAAGGCGTCGCACACCACAAACCGGAGGAATGTACGCACTTCCAATAGAATAGGCAGCGGTGAGCCCCGACCGCTAGGACGCTGCAGTTGACTTGAGATAATGGAACACAACCTGTTAACGTTAAACCTGTATCGCCGCACTAGGCTGTCTTCTGGGACGCCTTCCAGAGCATTGCTGCTGTCTGGAAGGCTCCGTCTAGGTGTTGACACCGCAGCATTAATCCGGCGTCTTCTGATCGGCGCCATCTTGAATTCACTAAGTTTGATTTAAGTCAGGTGGAGAGGTCACTTTTGCAGGATCTAGGGGACTTAAGTTTGTTTCTGGAATCGTTTGAGTCAAATTAACTCCTCCCGAACTTAGTTTTACCACTTGAGTTTCTTTCGGGAATCAGTCCCAGGTCCAATTTGATTGAAAGATTAAACAGTTGGAGCGTTTTCGAGTGATAATCGAGTTTATCGAGGTGTACCTTTTTCGCGTCGCATACTTTCACTCATGCAATGGTCGAAAAGTTTCAATTCCATAGTATCATACTAACAAAGAAAAATTGTCAAATCACAGGTGCCGGTTGGCTGACCTTATATCATTATGTTGTCATTTCATGATATGATGCCTGGCCCTCGTAAGATATGAATCAAATCAAACAAAATAGCTGATTGAAGTTACGATGCCTGGAGAAAAGATTGCGAGGAAACATGTCCATTAGACGGATTCCTTTATCTCGTTCCGGGGAAGAAGCCATGAAAACGAAACACTTTTCATTCCGCAGAACTGCATCTATCTGTTAAACGGGGGCAAAATCATCCCATAAACTCATAAAGCAACATAAAATCGTTCTAGGAGTGCAAAATATGATAGCTTACAAATGCGGCAACCTTCCAGCAATAACTTATCAAACGCGTTAATAAATTAGCAAGAAAGAACAAAGGCAATAACAATTAAAAGCACATGCTCAGCTGGAACAGCTTCCAACGATAATTCACTCTTTTTTCTGCATCTACGTGCATGAATTATTTCAAATGTTAAAATGATTTTTCTGAACTCATTTTGAATAACGATGTGAACTTATCCTTTTTGTTCTGTTGTTGTGAGCGTTGTGTGATAAATGAACTTGCATGTAGCTTTATCCTTCATATTCTTTATATCCTCAGGATGCAACAAATAATCTTTATCCTTCTTTATATTGAACACCACAGAGCCAGGCGGTGGTCTCTCCTGCGTTGCTGTGACTAATGCGCCATCTGCTGCCCCCTGCCAGACCGAATCAAGTTCAATGACCTAGATCGTGGGTTCTGTGTATCTCTCTTCCATGTCGGAGCAAGTCTGGATCATCGTGACTGGAACCGAACACGTGCCCAATGTGCTTGTGATCATCAAAAGCGAAATTAGGACGACGACTGGACAGATAGCAACCGGCGCGGAAAGACCGATGTGTCTTAGAAAAGTGGCACTTGACACATCATCTGTCATTGCGTGGACGCTCCCGGAGCGACGGCCATGCTTGCCCCACCGGCGCCACAGCTCCCGGGCTGTTTGTGAAAAGCATAATTGATTTGTCCAAGGTGCGACTAAGCAATTTACATGCATGAAGAATGAAGAATCGCTTCCCTTTCGCGGCTATTGCTCCGCGAATTGATGCAACGACTTCTGCTTGGCAATGCTTAACACTGATGAACAATTGCTTTACAATGAACATTGTCCATTACAATGACCGCTGTCCATTACACCGACCGCTGTCCATTACAACGACCGTTGTCCATTACAACGACCGCCGTCCATTACAACGACCGTCGTCCATTACAACGACCGCTGTCCACTACAACGACCGCCGTCCGTTACAACGACCGCTGTTCATTACAACGACCGCCTTCCGGCAATGTGATGGAAAACGGGAAAATGAGGGAATTCGGCTGCAACTTCTGTTCTTCCAGAGGCGCATATGGTAATGAAAGATGGCACCCAAAATGAAGCATGCGCGTGATGCTATCAATACTAACGCTCTAAGAAATAATATGCAGATCTCTAATAGTGATAGAGCACTCTCTCGTGAGCTTCACCAAGACTGAATCATAATATATGACCGAGCACCAAAGACGTGGGGTTCCTAAGATTTACGCTCACATTCCGGATCGTTCGAAGCAATTGCTCTATAACTTGAGTCGGGTAAATTCCGGCACAACCACGTGTCGCTTTTTCCCTCTCTCCTGATATGATCTCCCTCCCGCCCTCCTCCCATTAACACTATACAACAAGGGTAGTAAATTGACACTGTAACTAGTTCGTTGTCTCACGCAAAGTATGGATTCCATCTTCGTTTGAAATCATTCTCGAAGGATAAGAACTCGCTCCCTATTGTCCTCGAGGGACCCGTGTCGTCCTGGTTGGATAAAGTAAAGGATCCACAACAAAGGAAGCGATGAAAGACGATTTTATATCTCCGCTTCTGAGCAGTGAATCACTTCTGGACTTGAATCCAGATCTCTCGAAGGCTGTCTCCCCGGGATTCGGGGTCCGTTCTAATTGAATCCTCCCTCTGCACATCGCTCCGAAGGGAAGACCTTTTGCTCAATTGCGTTTCCCTGGACATACTGTGATCATTCTCTCTTTCTTTCTCCCCCTCGCGTCATTTCCTGGGAGCAATTGCTTAGGTGTGGTCATTTCCACGCCAGTAAAAATATGAGACCTTCCGTTTCCTTTATTACTTCCGCCATAAGAAGGGTGATCTCTTGTTTGACTAAAGTGCTAAGAGCAACCGCCGGCTTTGATCTGCCGCGAAGGAGTCCTGCGATGCATAAATCCAACGATGAGAGTTTTTTTTTTTTTTTTTTTTTTTTGTGCCATATGATTCTGCTGGTAAATTTTGTGGAGTTGATTACCGTGGAATATTTATTAGCATTCTTAGAAATAATCATTAGACGATGGTGATTTAGTTGCACGAAAAAGAAAAAATCCTCTCTGGATCAAGGATTAAGGTATACTTCCCCCATTGAGCTGTTATCTAACGGTGCTTGGCTCGTACTCTCCAATTGTGCGTTAATGGATTTGAAATTCAAACAATTTATTATAACCCAAAGTAATGAATGACGTGATGGTACAAATACACAGCTCATAACGGTTACCTGGGAAGTAAAATACGTCCTCCTAATTATCTCCTAGTCGTGAAGTAAACAGGACATGACCCTAGTGATTATATTTCCTTGTTTTTCTTGCTTTTTTCTCCGCCTTTTTAATTAATGTTAGCGGTAAGGAACAAACGAATGGCCGATCGACAGCAGTAGAAACATATATCGTAGTACTTTTCAGAGATAAATTATCTGGAATAACTATAAAACTGTATTGTTCCATCTAGGACATTACACACAAGCGACTAGACTTCCTTACCTGATAGAACTCGTAACCCACTTTCGTGGCATTATTCCCCATTGAGCTGTTATCAAAAGGCGCGAGGCTCACACTCTCCAATTGCGTAATCGAAGTTGAATTGTAAACATCCGAGACAACTTCATTCTCGAACGAATCTCGTTTGTATCTCGCGCCATGCCACTCTCTCAGAGTATCATAATCCATAGCTAAAGAAGAACAGAAGTCTAGAAGAGTACGGTCCAAGATGAGCAGACTTTGCTCATTGCTCTGAGCACAGTGGTAGCATTGCAGCAAGTGACGGTGGACTCAGCCGTGCATTGGTTTTGCTCGTCGCGAGGGAAGAGGAGGGGTGGGGGGGGGGAGTGCAGGTGACGCGCAGATATTTTGCAGGGCATAACTCTCAATTGTGGATTCACGGCTCCGCTAGCGCTCCGTTGCGTTGCTCGGGCGCACGAGGAAACATCTGGAAGTGGGGTTGCCCTCTGCTCGTTTCAATAGATCCTTCATCCATCATGCAATCATAGACATGCAGGAGCTGATATACAGCGCCCGGTCTTGTTATGCGGTTGGGCAGCATGACGTAAGTTTGATGCACAACAAATGCCCCTTTTGAGAATCTACGAGGCTTGTTCGTAAAGTTCTCAGCCTTGCATAGAACACATTATCAAAGAATACGGGTTAGCTTTTCAGATGAAAATTGCAAGCACTGAATTTCCCAGAAAGTCACGTGATCACCTCTAGCGCCATGCAATCTGAGTGAAGCAAAGGTCGGCAGTTCGACAAAATGAGGCAAACTCCTGATTTACGCGCTAATTCAAAACCGATGATAGATTATTAATCATCAATGACCATCTCCAATATTTCCTCATAAACGCATCAAAGCAATGAAAAATTAATAAAATTATGTTTGTAAATTTCCGATGAAATCACTTGTAACATTTCGATGAAATTGTTCTAAAAGCATCAAATGAGGCTCAAAAGAGAGCACTAGGACTAACATTTATTAGTGTTTCTTCTGCTGCTGATTAAACCCTTATAAAGACAGGAAAAGTTTAGGTGAATTACACAAGCATACACATTTTCATGTTAATTCGCATGTATTTGCCAAGTTTTATTGAAATCAATGAGTCCTTAGTAAGTGTAACGGCCCTGTAAAAGCGCGCCCAGCAACCCTTTAATGGTATTCTTACGTTTCGAAAAATTTGAAATAACAAGAGAATTCGGCCTCAGTATCTTATCCTACCAGAAGGGCATCATTTATTCCTTTAGTGAGATATTGTAGTATCATGTTAATATCATGTTAGGAATGTAATTAATATCAAATCGTCAAAATAAAGTGATATAATTATCTAGATTTGTGCATAAATATATGGGTACAGTCAATATATTTTCCACATAATACAAATACTCAACAAATGTCGTGAAATAATTATTTTTAATGGCTGTGTGGCCATTTGATTGAATGATGCAAAATGGGCGGGTAATTTAATGCACCTTCCTAGCGCAATTTCCGTGTTAACTAATTTTCTTTCGACAGAATTCCATTTAATTTTCATCACAGACACCCAGTGCAGTGAGTGTACTCAATTACAATCAGCCATCAGATGTTGCGAATAAGTCTTATGAGAGGTCCACAAATCAACGTTTGGCACCCAAAATGAGGCTTTGAAAGTGATATTGGTAGAAGTGCGCTCAATCAAAAAATGATTATCTCATGGAAATAGTACAGCTTCGTGCGATGTTGCGAATAGTTGCTTTATCTAACCTCCGAATTTCACGTCTCTTGTACATGTATAACGCGTTCAATGTTAGGCCGAGAACTTTTCGAACAACCCTCATAATTGGATGCCGTTTCAGGTGAATCTAGAAAGTGACCTCTTTTTATGCTTCCCAGTTCAGTTTTACTCTCCAAAACCAAGTATTATAAAAAATCTTACTATAACAAGGTGCAACTCGTGATATCTGCCTGTTAATCATATTTTGGCGTAACTCAGACGCCACGTGATCGAGGTCGCCACAAGGCATTGCTGTCTGAGCTGATCTCTGATTCATAATGCAACCACAAAGAACACAAAACAAATGCTCCGTTACATAATCCAGTATAACGGGTCAGTCGTTTAGATGCCTCCCATGCACTCTTTAGTATTTATGCATGGGTGTAAGTTCAATGTGGCAATGTAAACACTGTTATCTGCTACTGATAATACTCGGAGAATTAACAGAAAAGATGCTTCACTTGCATAGATAACCATAGAGGAGAAAAAGCTTTTAATTAACCGTGTTGTGGGCGGTTCTTAACTCACGTGACCGCCATATTGGATGTGTGACAAACTCCCGCAAAGCGAAGCCTGTTTTCACTTAAGCGACATATAAAAAAATTTTGGCGATTTTTTTTAGATAGCAACGATGAAAAAAAAAAAAAAAAAAAAAAAAAAAAAAAAAACACAACAAACTAGAGGAGGATGATACTGTTGCATAATAAACTGCAACCGTACAAGTCATTCACGTAAAACTGACCCGTGTACGATCAAGAGAGGTGTGTTTTCCTCGATTCCTACTTTGATTATGTTATATTGTTTAGCTGTTTCTTACGTATGTATACAAATATAACGAAACGTGAATGTGAATACTATGCAATAAATGAGCTTGTAATTGTGTAATTAACCCTTACAATATTACAATTAGTCAACTCGTGAGTTCAGCTTCCACACCTGTCTCGGCTGTGACAGCGAGTTTGTCGGTCAATATGACTGATTCTGTCAGCCAAGTTTAATCATTAATATGATTTACCTTGAAGATTCAACCTTGATTTTTCGTTTCATTGTTATTTCAGACGTCGGAAATGGATCATAAACTCCAGAAGGAACGACCTGACCCTGACTGACATATTGGCTCCAATTTAGAGGGTGTGCTCCTTGCAATTTGAACCACCAGCATATAAATTCATTCAAATTCGTGCCACTTAATGCTCAAGAGGAGAAAACCACCATATATATGCTGATGCAGTTTGCCGGTAAATGATGAATTTCACACCAAGATACCATGAATGCATGTCAAAATTTATAAATGACTCTGCCCCACAACTTCATTTTCCACCTTTAAAAATTATCAGCCAAATAGTCATTTAAATACTTCCATTGCCTTACGTCAATTTGTTCATGTTTCTGAAAGCTTTTTGAAAGACAATATTACTGAGACATTTGTGGCAAAGAACCCCGTGAATACCTGTTATATTTATTTTAAAGATCTCAATTTCATAACATATGTGACTTCATATGCAGCCAACAATCCCAACATGGTACGTACTGCCCTTGTGAAAAAATTATACAATTATATTCCAATTTCACTTTTTTTTCTGAAATTAAATTATTTAATCACAAATTGAAAACTATTATCAAAGGCAATGAGTTAAACAAAGATAAAAATCTGAATATGTAACACACTAGGAACTACATCCTTTTTATATTCGATTTTTTTTTTTTTTTTTTTTATCTTCTTTTATTTGTATCCTAATTGTTATCAAGTATATGATCTATTTCGACTTATTATTAAATGAAAATGATCATTAATCAATTGGTGTTGTGCGTTAAAAACTTCAAATAAACTCGGTTAAAGACTGGGCATTAGAACGAAACTGAATCATTCGTATTATTCACAATGCTGTCAATCACTCAATGAGGCCTGATGTTAAAGGCTGTGCTGACCGTTCAAACGTACACAGATGGCCAATGAGCATCAAAGATAGTTAATAATGACAAGATGTGAGGATCTTTAAATGCTATAAGCTATTCATGCTTTTTTACTCCAAGGATATATGCTTTTCATAAGCTTGATTATACATATGTCACCCAATGGCCAAGCTCACTTGTGCAACACATCCAAGATGGCGGATCCACCCATAACGCACTTTTGAGAACGTTATGATGGACATGGAAATTATGACGTCACACGCCTGTTCTTCCCATCTGGGGTTTTTAATTTGTGTTCACTTGAGGAAGTTCTAAATGAGCAGTGCTTTGACTAAGGTGCACTGGATCCGATCAAAACTTGTGCATCTGCACCAACACATCAATAACACGACTTACATTTCGCTATTAAATCACCTGTTTAGATCACTTGTGTGTTTGTATCATCAAGACGGAAAGTCGGAGCTATATAGCCAGACCACATGGCGGTCAGTAAAAGGAAAGAAAGAATTGTTGTTTGACGGCACACCAACACGTAAGAGTATTGTAATGGTGATAACTCGGTGCAAAGAATCAAATAAATTCAAATGCTATAGAGCTAAATAGAATCAAAGTTCAATAAGATAGACTAGCCAAATGCGACTATCACATGCAGCAAAGTGTATGCCAAAAGTGTAAAATACAAGTAGTCTAATATACGGCTTTGATGTGCCATAGTTGGCAAGGTCCAAATTCTGAGATGTTCGCATTGCGTACAGTACTTATAATAACGGTGTCTCTAGTGTTAACATTTTTTAAACGAGTCGTAAATGCAAATCAGGCCCAATATTATCGACAAGACGAGCTGATTAGCCGACACATACATATGGAGATGAGCTCATTTATAAACAAGATGGGACATAGGCCTATGTCACCATGGTAAAAAGAAATGTCATAGCGTGTCCCCTAGCTGAGCCAGTCGCTGTTTTGCACGAAATATAAATCATAAAATCATAATCAATGTTTTATTTGATTATTCATTATTTGTCAACATTTCGATGGGAATTGAGCGATATCTAATTTGTAGTTTTACTTCCTGGATTCCCAGAACGATTTTCACAGAAGCCATCCAGTCGATACATCCAGATAAAATTTCGGTAGGTGTCGTAACATTGTCAAATAGTTGACGGTGACAATTGCCGACAATTTTATTTTGCGCACGTGTAACGACGAACAGTGGCGTTGGTCATATTCCGTTTCGGAGTTGGAGATTCTTTTACGGATTATGAGCGACTCAGTGAAGCTCTATCTCAATATTGTGAGGAGTTTGGCCAACATATCATTGAAGAAATATCGCAGGCGAAAGAATCCGGCAACCTCAATGGCAACCGCACATCTACCACTTGGCAATATTAAACCCAAGCCGACTACATATATCTATCTACCGCTTGGGAAGAGCTTCTTGAGGCACGTCGAAAAGACGAAATCCATATAATTGAACATTAATTTCTATTAGTAAAAGATTCATCGTTATGCATATGCATACAGCCATACAGCCTGTGTCAGATGACCAGAATTCAGAGATAAAAGATTATCTTTTATCTCTGCCAGAATTTACACAGAAAAACGAATCCTGGTAACTGCTAAGAGTAGACTTTATCAAGGATATCAATAAATCCTAAAGTAATAAATACATGCACATTATTATAATTGGACTAAAACAGAAGACACGAGTCTATGTCATAAACCCAGTTTCATTCTACAAGAATTCAGATCCATTAATAACCAATAAACGATGGGTTGGTTTTTTTTGGTTTTTTTTTTTTTCTAATCGATTACGCATTCAGTGAGCGAAGTTTTAGGCTTCTAGGCCAGCTCGCCCTTCATCTCAAAATGGGATTACACCACATCAGATTGATAGGCGGATAGATATGGCATTTATCTCCACAGGTTTTTCTCTAATAAATTTAGAGAGACCTGTCAACAAGCTTCATGTCATGAAAAAAAAAGCCACTGTAACATACGAATCAAACCAACAAACAGTGCGGCAATTTGAAATATATATCATCACCATTTTGGACTGAGTGCTTCACCTCATCTTATTACATTTATAAGCCCGTTTGTTCCTGTTTGCATTGCACTTTAATAAACCAGCCTCAGTCGATATCTGGCAATCATTCTATATTTGACACGAATAATTATGATTTGAATGAGAATTAAATACTGAATTCGTGGTTATTCAGACTGAGGAAACAAAAGAGGAAGCGTGTATGGCCAATCATAATGTTTCTGAAGCACTATCGCATAATTATATATAATATACATGTATATAAGCAAACCACTTGTCTTTATCAGTTTACTCCATTATATAGAAGATCTGCCATCTACCAACGAGGCCACAATCGTGACGGCAATTATCCAGGCACTTGATCACTTCATTGTCAGGCAAACTACATGTAATAGGTGTTAAGTCGTGTTTTGTTATCTGTTTTTTTTTTATGTGTGGTCATGTAATTCGACGCTGCCCATTTGTGCCGCATTAGCCAAATCACTCGCAATTCGCTCCTTCAATGCAATCTCTATGATGGTCGTGATGAACGCTAACAAGCGTCATATGTTGACCGAGACTATATTTAGCTAATTCAAGTTCAATGAAAATAACAAGAAAACAAGGATCAATCAGAGATGTGACCAAGGAAAATTTTTAATTAAGCTATTGATGAACATTGATCAAGGAAACATGAACCTAATCGCAGCTATATTATAATTCTTGATGCCAAACAATATGCTTCAATTTATGCTTTTACAGCAGAATTGCGCAACCAATGAGCTAAAAATGCATTTCTACCTGACATAACTTTAAATTATCATTTAATGTATATGATGCATTGCAATCCAACAATTACAAGGACTTTGAATACTATAGCCTATAGGCTGTGCAGAATCATCGAATAAGCCAAATGGACTGACTCAGTTTGCATGTTGACAGAAGTTGGCATATTTATGACCCTATTTCGTAAAAGGTGTGTGCGTGGCATATACTCTGTGAATTTCAAAACTACAACTTACATAACCATTGAGATAATTATCAACATTTGAAAAAGTTATAATTGCTATTATGCAAGATTACGCAAGAATCGTGCATCTAAGATTCATACTTCCGAGATTTATTTCACATATTGATGCACTGAATCATTTAATACTACATGTAGTTACAAGTCGCTAACATAAATTGTTAATGAGCTAGTCGCGACCGAATATGAAATTTTGGAAAATCCCTGTGACCTTGACCTTCAACCTTTGACCTTCGAACTTTCAGTGGTAATGCAAAATAATTTGTTTCATTGATCAGTGTAATTCACTCATTTACAATCATAAGCAAATTCAAAATATTCAGTACCAAACTTTCTTCATTAGAATACCGAAGCAACGAAATGAGCTAAGTTGTGCCAAAATGCATTTTGAAGAAAAACATACTAATATTCTGAAATATCAAATTTCCTTAGAATCTTGACAGCACACGGTTAACTGAACGCATAAAATTATGAAAATTCATTAAGTTGATGAAAATCATCGATTTATGCAATAAAATGTTTTAATTACTGCTATGACCTTGACCTTGGTGTAACCTCATTTAAACTAATGATTTCGTAAGATGGCCATACTAGCAATATACTCTGATAATTTCAATGCCACAACCTGCTTAATAACCGAGATATTTGCATTAAAAGAGTATCGATTACTATGATACAAAATTACGCAAGAACGGTGCATCTGAGAGCAATAATAGTTTCACTGTTGTGCATATCAATACACTGAATCAATTGATGTACGCTGCAAGACCGTAGCTCAATTAATGAATGAGCTAGAAGCGATCCTATTTGAAACTTTGAAAAATCGCTGTGACCTTGACCTTTGACCTTTGACCTACAAAATTCAATCAGACTCACAGAATCACATGTACTATTAATATGTGAAAATTGCTGAATTCGGAATTCCGCGCAACGGCGCATACAAAAACTTACAAAAGAATAACACGTAAAGTAACATAAGCACAAATTTTAATTTAAAATTTTCCTTAATCAACAGATCGCTCAAATATTGTTTATTTCGTGGTGAGAGAATGTTATGGTTCTTGAAATTTGATAATTTGAAATTTGTAACGAGCACTCGTCATAAACGGTGTTTGCAGACTCGGAATCTCGACATGCATGAGTTTCATTTTACGCATTCCATTTCATTGGCGTCTTACGGAATCATTGAGTGTTTCCCAGAATTCTATCTCGGGACACGTTCTCCCACCCCTTGCACAACTTGGATAAGCTCCCTTTGGTTCATCAGCAGGGGATGTTGTCCGAATGTAACTGTTTCAATAGGTTCCAAAGGCACCGCGTGGATAACGGATGAAGGATCTGTCCTTGCAGAAAAGCAAGTTCATTGCATCCAGATATTTCCTTAATTCATATGCGGAAAAACAGTTGAAAATGAAAAACCGGACAAAAGAAAATAGAAAAATACCCGCTTTTGTAATTTTAGCTGGTTGTTGTTAGGAACTTAAGAAGAAATATGTCCCCAAAAAAATTACGACATCGCACCCGTCGCTGTTGTTAAGAGCTTTTATATTTCGAGATCCTTGACTGACAAGCTGCTGTATTTGCGAGGACATTCCACAACAAGATTCTTGGGAAATCTACTTTCTTTGAGTTCCGTCAGGAATGGTTGGGAAGTATTTTCTATGAATGCAATGTTAACACATTGTCACGACTATATTCTGTGCATGGTTACGACTTCCCTGTCATCTCGGGTAAAAATGGAGTCAGACGTATCTAAACAATATTATGGTTTTGATACGTATGCAGAGAGATCCCATGGATTGTTGGATATAATATTAGACTACCATAGGCAGCCTAGACAACCCCCCCCCCCCCCCCCGGACCTATACCCACAAAAAAAGAT